>VUQK01012344.1:20254-32654 GCA_015106715.1 Bujurquina vittata
TCTTCCTCTCATTGATGAAAGTGGCTCTCTCGCTGATCAATTTCTGATCAGCGAGAGAGCCACTTTCATCAATGTGAGGAAGAGGTCTTGAATTCTCTTCCGAAACACCTCCGAGACGGCCGCGGAAAAAACACAAAACGCGGCCGCCGAAAGAGGCGAGGCGGCAGAAACGAAAAGAAGTGGAGGCGATTTATACAGAGGTTGAACTGACCTGTAGTTGTTGTAAGTCAAAGCGCTTCCAATATTGAAACATCGATCCTGCATTGGCCGCCATCTTGAGACATATTGAGACAGGAATGAGATGCTGATAGAGAGCGCGGGGGTTGGAGTTCAGTGGAGAGGACCGGGCGGCCGGAACACCCGGACCGGATCACATCTGCTACCCGCTCCGGTAGCAGCTGGCTCACGGAGCGGAGTCACCTTCCAGGAGTGTCGCCTTAATAACGCCATTATAATTGCTTAAATAGCATTTTATCAACATTCAGATATTACAGGTAAACAAGCGAATCGGCATTAAATTATTCCTAATTTTATCGCGCTGAAATGGTAGAAGTTGTGAGCGCCAAATGAGTCCACGGTTTGTGCTGCAGCTTGTTTAATCAGAGTGTATTTTATGGAGAGCAAAGATCATACAAAAATAATGCCAGGAGGCTACTTGGAAGCCATATCTAAAAAAAAAAAAGAAAAAATCCCACCGGGGGACAGTCAGGAGCAACGCTTCCTCTGACCTTACTGCTGGAACATCATGTAAAACCACAGTTAAACATTTTTTTTACACCTTTAATCACTAATCACTTCAGCCAGAGTTAAAAATAAAAAGTCAACCACCAGAAATGTATTTTCCTTTAACGCATTTTTTGAAAAAGATTTTTCCCAACAAAAAAGAATAAAAATAAAACTTTTATTATTTAAGTAGCAAATAACTTGTCTTTTGTAGTGTTAGAAAAGTTGACGTGTCCATAAGTCAGCTGCAAAAATATAGCTCACTGAGGACTGGAATATAATTTAATTCATTAGGGCTGCTAAACATGGAACTCTAAATATATAGCCATGATTATCTCAGTTAAATGATCTGTTACAAATGTTTTGTTTTTGTTGTGAAAAGATTGGCTCTAGTGTACAAATATTAAAGACCTGGTAAAAGATGAAGTGGACTTCAGCTTTGCACAAGTTATTTTCAAGTTCAGTTTTCTCGGTTTACAATAATTTTATTAAGGACATGAGCCTTCAGTTTAAGGAATTCTTCAGGAGTATCAGATATTAATCAAATCAGTTAATCAAATAAGCTTGTTGTGCTGTTAATCCAGCGAAGTCAGTGCTGCAGCATTCAGCCCAGTGGTCACAGTGTCAGTGTGCATGTATATCGTTTGTTGATGTGACCTTGAGCAATGCACTGAACCCTGGCTGCTCCTGGGGCGTCACTCCTGCTGACCATGTCCTCTGACCCTCTCAGTGTGTGGACGTGCCTCAGAGGGATATGCAAAGAATTTCTAATTACACTATGTATATGGTGCCCTAAATTCCTGTGTCAAACTGCACCGCCTCATTCACCTTAAAACACATCACGCCTCGGCTTCAGCCTCCAAACGCCCTGCACACTAAACCAAAGCAGAGCTGCTCAGGTTTATCAGGGTGGCACATCTGCTCTACACATTGTTTTCATTTTTAGCACTTTGTGGCTTCCCAAATTTGACTTGTTGAGTGTGTTTTGAGGCCTAGCTGTGTGGAAAATCCACGCCTGCATTCACACTTTGGAGGTTTTTTGGGTTTTTTTTCCTTGAACGCTCGAAGCATTTAACAAAAATATTTCATACCTTTATTCACCCCCCCTCCTCCAATCATTTTCATTTCTTTACAGCCATTGCACTCTAATTGCATTCACTAAAAATAACATGAGAATTTGCCATAGATAATAACGCCTCTTTCACTGCATTTTTGTGAATACAAAGGTGGGCATTTTTGTGCTTTGAATTCGCTCAACTTTCAGGCCATTAGTTGATTTGATTTGAAGCTGTTTGTGTCTCCCTCCTCCCAAGAGTATGAATGGTGCTCAGTGCTCAGCTGATATGTAGCCTTAATAGCTTTGCCTTATTTTATACTTCATTTATAGACATAATACAGTGAATTAAAGGCTGGCTTCAGTTTTCTAATCACACCCAGTCACATGCTTTTAATAAAAATACACTGAATTGCAGTTAGGATTCAGTCACACTAAGAAATTCATCTGCTTTAATTTAATCACTAAGCTATAATAGAAGTATGATTCGCATTAAATTACTCACCAGTCTTTTTTAAATACTATTACCAATTGATCTACACAAGAAAACAATAGATGCTTTTTAGATGCCTTTATTTTTTAAGATAAATGTGCATAAAAAACGGATAAATCCTGTGTTTAATCCTCTCATTCCTTTTCCTTTGTTAATCAGTGTCTCCTTGGCCTGGCCTCCCTGACTTGTGACGCTACCTATCATTAAGCCAAACCAGAAATACAGGTCTGAGATAATCCGTACAAGCTTAGTAGCTTTGCAATGTGTCCATTATGTTGTATTTGTATAGTTATCTCTTACCTTCACACAAAGAAAACATTGAAAGGAATATGATATGTGGCTTTTATGAGGCTGACATTAACCAGAGGAATAAAACAGAAAGCAAAAGTTCAATCACTGATCAATAAAAACATGTGAATGTAATTCTCAAATGTACAGGCAGGTGACAAATGAAAGAAATAACAACGAAACACAGTAAGGTGCTGAGTCAGAATTTTTCCAGTGCTCCTTGGCGTCGATTCTCCAAGTCTCTGGGAATCTACTGCAGGGATGAACACCGTTCATCCAAAACTGAATCCCTCATTGGGTGTTTTGACGGTGGTGGTGGAGTTTGACACATCAGTGCAAAATCTCCCACAGGTGTTCAACCGGGTTGAGATCTGGTGACTGCGAAGGTCACAGGGAATGATTCATATCATTTTCATGCTCGTCAACGTGTTTTAGTGAGCCCTCATGCCCCATGCATGGAGGCATCCTGGAAGAGACCAGACAACAGAATAGAAAAGGTGAACACTCAGAGCAAGTTTGTATTGATTTGCACCGACTCTTCCTCTAACAGCAAAAACATATCCAGATCATGTCCCCCGAAAGTACAAGAGAGCTGCTGGTGTTGCGTTAATGTTGTGAGGGGTTTATTGTAACTCTAACAAAGTAGTTTTGGGGTCTAAGCCTAACCAATCTGTAAATATATAGTTAAAGGTAATAATAACAACAAGAAGGAAAACCTCCACCAAGGCAGCTCACTCTCAGGGCAGTATGTACTTTTAAGGAAGTAGTATTTTGTATAATTTTGTTTCTTTGTTCTTTTTAAATGTACTTAAAATGTTTGTAGTGCAGTAAAAAATCAGATAAAGGTAGCATGACATGTTTTCTTTGATTACACAAATATTATGTAGGAGGAGGTAATGGATAATAGGTATTGATTTATAATTAACTGGACATGAATAACTTGAGCTTATTATTTAATATTGCACTACAGTACATTTCTAGCTAACCAGGCAGCTCATATTAATTCTCTTGATGATACTTTATTGAAAGATATAATGCATTTTGAGGTCAACTTGAAAGAAAGGCAGATGTGAAACGTTGACATGAGATCAGGTCAAATGTCACATGATATTTGGACGCAAACTGTAAGGTGATATTTAGAATCCCCATATACCAGCATCATTTCTTAAACTGTGCTCTTACAAACAAAGGCTGTAGCATTTTAAGCAGGGTTTTAAGGATAAAAGACATTTTATGAAACATTGACCTCATTTGACCTTGAAGAAGAAGTCAGAGGTCCAAAGTAAGGTGATATTTAGAATCCCCATATATCATTCCCTACACACATATATGTTGTCAATACAAACAACGGCAGTAAGAAACCACTTTATATAGCATTATTATCACTTTGACCTTCAGATCAGTCTATTGACCTTGAAGGAGAGGTCAGAGGTCAAATGTGACATGGCATTTTAAATCTTTATACTTGCTATATGTCGACAATAGACACCACACTTGTAAGAATAATCGTTTCTAAGTTATAAGGCTTTTTGTCATTTTTTGACCAATAAATCATGAGGTTGACCTTGAAGACTTTGGTGGATGTGAGCCAAAATTTAATGGATTGTTAACATGACCCAACTCTACACCCCTACAAAGTTTTATAAGAATTCACTCAGAACTTTTTGAGCTACCATGTTTACGGACAGAATGGCACACACACACACACACGCACACGCACACACACACACGCACACACACTATCAAAAATATAACCTCTTCAGTAGAGATAATAATAAGTCACATCTAAAAGGGGATCCCAGTTGAACACAAATCCCAGTCTCCTTAGTGAAAGCCTTGTGTTTAACCCAAACATTCAGCTTGACCTCCTCCTCCTTTGTAGGCTGCTTCACTCTTTATACTCTCACCTGATGTTCTAAAGCTTTTAGAGGCAGAAAGCTCTGAAACCAAACTTCTCCCACCAGCTCACACATTGCAACCCTGATATAGTATCTCTGTCTTTATCAACAGACTGGTCTTGCTGGCGTAGTTCCCATCTAAGGGAATGGTTGCTCTTCTGTTTTTTCAAATGGTCATCAAATGTGTGTGTGTGTGTGTGTGTGTGCCGTCCATCACAATTTCCAACCCTATTTCTTTCTAGTAGATGTAAATGCAGATGTGCCTCTAGTCACTGAAATGAACAGTTGAGCTTTGTGACTGAAACTTCTGCCCCTTCTTTTGAAGGGATCTTTCCCTCCCACCATTATGATAGAAAATCAGAATCCACTGGGCCTGCTCAGCATCTTCATACATGCCACGGAGCATGAGTGGATGTTAATTGCTTAATTGTACCATGCAGTGCACCTGTGTGGAAACGTCTGCACTGGCTGTGTCTCTCCGCTCATTTATTCAGGTTTTTCTTTTAGACAGCCTCCTGCGTGTTTGTGGAAATGGACCATTTAATATTGCAAATGTTTTACTTTGCACAGGAGGACTAAATTAGTCAGCTATTGTAAGTGGGGTGACTTTGTTTATTCCTAATACATTCAATATCCAGCCCAAGAAACACTGAGGCAGAGGTGAACCATTTGGCAGACACGTACATTCATTCAAAACTGTAAAACAGCTGAAGACTTTCATAATCCTCCTTTCAAAAGCAAGCATCGCAAATAAGGGACCGTTCTAGAAAAAGGGTAGTGCATAAACCATTAAATAATTAACAATAACCCATGACTAGACTCTTATCTAAGCACATAAAAAGCATTTTCTTATCAGCAAGAGCATTAAATGTGTCAGTTACTGTGGCTAATGGTCATTTAGCTGAACATAACTGTGCCCACAGAGATCTTACACTTTTTATTTACACAAATCGTTCCATGTTTTGATGCCAAATTACAGTAATGTAATTTGGTTTAAAACAAATAGATCTTCCTGCAGAGTGTGCTGTGAAAAGTCTACAAGCTGTGAACATTACCAGTCAGTTGATTTTGTGCTGCGGTCTTCTCCATGAGTCAAATCTCCATGAGGATTTGACTGAAGCTTCACTTGGCGCTGGATTACTTTGAAGCAGCGGGGGGTACATAGTGTAAGTCGGAACAAGTAACAGTCAGAGTTATCAAACTGCCTACAAATGATAGTGTTCCTGCTACAGAGGTTTGTGCATGCTTGCCATGAATAACACAAAAAGGTTGGTTTTTTTCTTACTCGCCTTTTTATCACTCTGTGGTAAAATTAGAGGGGAGGGAAAAACAGCTCAAATATTTCATGACAAGAAGAACAGAAGGGACATGTTGTGATTTGGAAATTTAGCGTCCAAAAAAAAAAAAAACCCTTCATCAGTACATCTGGTTAAAGTTTAAATATATAGAAACTAGGCACATATTCTGTGTCACTGCCATTATACAACTAGAGCTCATACCCGACAGAGCCACGGGCTAAAAACAGCCTTTCTGTCCTTTAGCTTTCCCACTTTTCTCTGTTTGTGTCCCTTTTCCTCCTGTTCATTGACTCTGCCTGTAAGGTGCTTTTAGCGGGCCTTGTGTGGCCGGGTTAGAGATGGATGTGTGGCCCTTGGGAGCCGCGAGCAGAGTGCAACACTGATCATGTCAGACAGGCTAGGGAGGCTGTATAAGATCATCATCACCCAGCAGTGGAGTGAATCGCCGCAGTGGCACTTTCACACAACCTCTGACCTCCGGTGCAATCTCTGAGGTCACGATCAAGGTCAGGGGTCAGCGAGGGCCTCGGTGATCACGACGACCACAGGCCCCTCCTGCCTCATCCTCCTTGTTTTGCTCTGCGCTCTCCCCTTCATTTTTCTCCTATCTCTTTTCTCTCTGCCCCTCGTCTTCTATCTGTTTCTTTATCGCTCACACTCGCCTTCGCCCGGCGGGACCAATTGAGACATTCCATCCCCTGGGAGTGCGAAAAGGAGAGCAAGAGAAAATCAATAGGGAAGATGAGTGAAGACCTGGAGGTCCCATCAAAAACTGAATGCTTCTCTTGTGTGCTGGCATGATTCACGTGTCCACAAAAAACACATACAGATACACAGTGGTATTGCTTTTGAGAAACAGGAAGGGCAGCAGCGAAAAGGCAATCTGGAAATTGTACCATACTAGTGGAAAAGTCTGCAAAACATCCAGTGTGATGGCTTCCCAGGTCAAAATAGAGTGACACGAAGAGCTCTTCTGTCTGTTTTTTGTCCCTTTATCTATATTGCATAAATGTGCGCGTGTGCTCAATTGTTAGAGAGAGATGTTTGAACTGAGAAAAACGCAATATCGAATCTCTCCAGAGAGATTCAAGGTCTGCAACAACAAGTAAAAGAGCACGATGTCACATAAGTTCTTTTCTAGCAGGTGAGATGACACAAAAACAAATTCCAGGCTTTGTGTATCCTGGATTATGTCACCAAATCACCAATTGGCTCAACTTTAATAATAGTACATTTCCAGCCACATTTGCAAGCTTTTGTGCTGCATAAAAAACTTAAAATAAATAAAACCCCACTAATAAAAGACCAAACAAACTCATGCCTATGTGTCATTTCCTGAACTCAAGAGCCTCTGCTATTCCAGAGAAGAGGCACACGTGTTTATAATGTTAAACCTCAATGTCTACATAACTTATGTTTGGGTATGTTTCTTCCCAACACAAGATAACCTCAGGCAGGACATTAAATGATTGGCTGAAAATAGAACTGTTCAGATGAAAGGGAGAATAAATAATGCACAAAGAATACAAAACCTCTTATGGGGATAACGAGTCGTGCACACAAGCACGCACATGCACACAAAGACATCTTCCTTCTTTTTTTTTTCCTCCACGGTGAAGAAAAGTGAATGGATGTAACAGGAAGGAGGAGGACCCAGTGGAGACACACATGCTTCTTGCTTCATCTCCTCCCACTCCTCCTTGTCTGCCATTTTTTCCGTTCACATTCAGACTTCATGACATACTCTAGGTCTGTGGGGAGGAATAACATCGTCCCAGTCACGGCGTGTTTTTCCTGCCCACCAGAGCTCAGACACAACACACAGTGCAGGATTTCCATCCCTGCTGCCTCATCATTTTTTCATGAGTTTTGATCAGAATGGATTCATATTGTGACAACAGCCTGGACAGTTGATCCTTTTATACAGAGAGTTACGTGCCACTGTGTTAAGGACTCTTTTTTTCATGTATTTGTTTAGGTTAGATCACCAAATTAAATCAGTGAGTCATATATTAACATTTCTAGTTGGAGGATGTTGCAATACTGGGTTATATCTAATAAATAAAACATTCAAGACAAACCTTTTCAAAGCACCGCTGCTGCATGACTAATTTCCAGCTGGGATGTTTATTCATTGCCCAAATTAAACATGCACGTTTTGAGAAAGATCCCAACGTCACCACAAACTGAACAAACAGCACAGGACGGCACAGGACAAGCTTTGCGCTTGTGTAGGGAGACACCAAGTGGTCAGTGACAGGTGTAGCGTTTTATATGGGGCTACATGAGGTTTTCAGGAGCACACTAACTGCTGTTGACAAGAACATGCGTTTCCATTAATCATCCCATAAAATATGAGGCTTTTTTTGCCAAGTTTAATAATAATAACTACCAATTCAGTGGTTAGACCTATACAATCAGCTCCAATATTGCCATTTCCGTACACATGATTTAAACCTCCCTTTTATATTGCTCGCAGTACACTCTCATACTAACTCACAAGGTGAATAAGAAATGTCTTTCTAATTAAAAAACATTTGCTCATTTCATCAGCGGAACGCCGCGCCCTGTGTCAAGATGTTTACCCACCCTGAAAGTGTCCAGGAGGCCCTCCGACAGTCAACAGGCCTCACAAAGGCCCCATTCAGCGGTAACTGGAACCCAGACCCGCGGTGCCACGTCAAAACGCGCGAGTATAGCACAGGGGCATGTTTTCACTTTATTTGGACAATGAAAGAAGCGCGAAATTTCTCAGCAATTCGGGAAGGAGCTTATTGTAGTTTTGAATTGACACATTTTTATTGCCTGTTTTTTGCACTCTTTATTGTAACCGGAATTACCGCTATTAAAGTAGGGCATTTATAGGGTGTGCCAGCGTGGCTGAAATGGACTTCTGTCTAACCTGCTTAACCTACTTTCCCCGAAAATACTCAGACGCTGTACGGATATCTTACTGTACTGATATCGTAGGAGCTGGGGGAAGCTGCAGGCTGAGGAGAGTCAATGGGAACTGGGGCTCTTTGGAGCCCAGAGGGCCGCCCCTCTCTCACAGCCCGCGGAGCAGACAGGCGCTCCGGTTTAGTCCCGCGGATAAACTGCTGTGAGAGTGTTCTCAAAGGGATCAGCTCCTCTCTGTGTGTGGCCACTGTTGTTTTTTTGTTACTCCTGGGAGTCTGCCTACTCTACCTTCCCGATCCATTAGCGCTTGATCCGCTGGTTTCTCACGCTGAGGAGAACAGATCGGTGACGCTCCTGATATGGACGCATCCGTTCGGGCGATACCGCGAACTTCCGGACTGCTGGGAGCTGAATCAGATCGATGGTTGCGATCTCACGGACGACACGCTCAGGTACCCCCAGGCTGACGCAGTGATAATACACCACCGTGAGATTGCCACCGACACTGATCTCCCGCCAGAACCCCGGCCACTTGCGCAAAAGTGGATATGGATGAACTTCGAGTCACCCACGCACACACCTGGACTCTGGCGTTTAGAGGGCGTCTTCAACCTCACAATGAGCTACCGGACAGACTCAGACATTTTCGTGCCGTACGGGTATCTTGTGCCTCGTACGCGCACAGAGAGGAGTCTCCAGAGCAGTTTTGCGCAGCCGCTGCGCGTACCTAAAAGCTCAAAACTACTCCGGTCCCGCCTCGTGGCCTGGGTCATCAGCAATTGGTCGGAGTCCCAGTCACGCGTGGCCCTCTACTACCAGCTCCGCCAGTACATCCAGATTGATGTGTACGGGCGTGCGGGTTGGCCGTTACCGAAGGGCAGCCGCAGCGTGGTGCAGCTCATCGGGCGGTACCTGTTTTACCTTGCGCTGGAGAACTCCCAGCACACCGACTACATCACGGAGAAGCTGTGGAACGCCGTGCTGGGCGGCGCCGTCCCCGTGGTGCTGGGTCCATCAAGGCAGAACTACGAGCGCTTTCTGCCTCCCAGGGCCTTCATCCACGTGGACGACTTCCCCACGGTGGAAGAGCTGGCCCGGTACTTGCTGATGCTGAGGCGCAACCCGGCTCAGATGAGACGGCACCTGGACTGGAGGAGGAGCTACGGCGTACACCAGCCGGATTTCTGGAGTGAACACTACTGCACGGCCTGCAGGGCGGTCAGGAGAACGAGAGACAAGACTGATGTAGTCAGAGACCTGACACGTTGGTTTAAGTCGTGAAAACCGCATTACAAAGCTCACATAAAAATCAAGTGAAGGCAAAGCTGAGAGATAAGGCAGTTTGTGACAGTGAGAGGGAAAAGACTCACTAACCACATCCTGCGTTCAAAGTTTACAAATCAAATCTATTTATCATCAGTCTATATTTAATTTACGTGACTTTAATTAAATAATGTAATAACGGTTATAAATTTATGATAATTGATCTTATCTGAATCCTTCTGGAAGTTTTTTCTTTTCTTTCCTTTCTTTTTTTTTGACTCTGATCTTGCCACCAAGCAGCTCTCTGGGATATTACAATTTGCATTTACAGTAGAGTCAGGTCGGTTTCATTTACAAAGCTCAAATTCAGAGATTTGTACCAGGGCTTAACAATACAAAGTCTGTGTGTGACAAAGAAGGAAAACCACATTTAGTGTTTTGATGATAGTATTTTATTTTTTTTTAGAAAGTAACCAAATGATCATGGGTGACTCCCAGGACATGTTCAGAATATTTTGGTTACTGGGAGTTAATGTTGTCATATGTAACCAAAATATGACATAATAGTGACAGTCAGTCAGTCAGCCAGGAAGGAGGAGGAAGGAATCTGTCAGGGCTGCTTTATACTCTGCTGAACTCTGCTTAGGTATGCTACTGCTCATGGTTGACAGCATTTACTATTTCAGGTAACTCCTCACTGTTGACTTTGATTTAATGCAGCATTAGTTGTCTGGAGCAATTCTTAAGGAAAAATCATAGAAGTGACAAACTGTCTGGCTTATGATGCATATCTCATTCAGGTTTCACACCTTTTTGAAGTAGCTTTTAGCTTGTAGTAAGAATGGGAAGTCAGTGCTTGAAAACAAAATGTGCGGTAGAACATACAAATACACTAGCACAGGAAACGAAAAAGGGCACAAATGTTTACATGTATTTTCCATGAGGTGACTAAGACAGCAGACCACACATCCCTAAAATGGCACCTCGAGCCTGGTCTTTGTGTCTGCACATCACTGATTGGTTTATTGCACCACTGTTCCTGGTCTAACTGAATCATTTTGAAACCTAATGCTCTTCAAACCTGAGACACTCCAGTTTTACCAATGCATGCATTATTATTTGTTTAGGACTGGTTAATAAGCACACATATGCTCATTTGGTAATTTTTGACTTTGGCTATAACAGTAATGTGAAAAACAAGAAGAAAAAGAAGCGCCTCATCAGTCACTTGATGGGAGTATTGCAACTGCTGATGATGTGATGTGAATCATTTAAATTTACACCTCTGCATTGGGGCCTTGACACAGAATTAACACTTCACACTGTCAAATGAGACATTTCCTACAGGCAGCTAATAATGTGGCTCCCCATAATGAGCTGATGCCTCAACAGCTGGTGAAACCACTGACGTCTATCAGCAATAATGGTTTCAAATGGCCAGCATAGCCAGAGCCTTATCCCTGTCTTAATCCCATTCATGCAAGCATATCTGGTTACCGTGAGTACTGGTTACCCTCTTTGCTTTCAAATTGAAATCCATTAAACTATACCTCTCCACAAGGGGAAGCAGGAAGAGCATGGTCTCTCTTGTAGAACAGGTGCTAGACAGCTGACGTGCACATACAGAAATATGTATTAAAAGGGCATCTGATCAATAAGAAGACTGCAAAAGCAGTTGCACGGCAATAACATCCTGAACATGATATTCAGCCTTCTTACTGTCTTTACTTCTTGGCAAATAATCTCATGCTTAGTAGCTTTTGTCATATGTTGCTTGTGTGTGTTTAATTAAAATTTGAGATCCCATTTACACAGTAATCAACACTGAGCCTCACGTTGCTTCTCGTTAAGCATTTAAATCCTGCAAATAAAAAAAGAAAAAAAAACATGCAGAAATACAATCAACTGCATGATCGTTTATAAATGATCTCCAACCTTTATGATGTTTACTGACACAGGTTGCCACCTCAGCTGTTTTCACTTAACTGAACCACAACAGATCTGGTATCTCAGCGGGCATGTGCTTCAGGCACCCACAAAGGCTAAAAACAAGGAGACTCGAGTGCTGAGTAGAACCAGATCCACGAGTTCAATGAGGTTAGAATACAGATGTCAGTGTGTGTGTGTGTGTGTGTGTGTGTGTGTGTGTGTGTATGCGCTCGCGCGCACGCGTGCGTATGCACTCACTAATGAAAGGCTCACTCCCTTTTGTTCTGTGAAGCTGCACTGCCTCTTCTGGCAGTTTGTGTCCTCTGCTGTCCTCTGTTAGCAGGCTTTCACAAATATGGACCAGAGCACAGTTGATATCATACACAAGACTTGCCTGAGGGATGCTTTTGTGACTCTATTTTTAAATTATCTCTTGAAAAGCAGAGACTAGATGAAAATGTCAGTTTGATGTTCAGAAATACAAATCACATTTATTTGTTATTGATTGTTTAGCAGCTTGGTTGCACCCCCCCCCCCCCCCCCCCCCCTCATTTTC
>VUQK01012345.1:0-20204 GCA_015106715.1 Bujurquina vittata
AAATTAATAAGCTAATCATTTGAATGGTTTAAATGCTCATGTGAACTTTGACATACTTGTTTCCCCATAAGCTCAAGTTGTTTTAATAATCACCAAGGTTGGTGCCATCTGGAATGTTTTGTTTTGAACTGTCTGTCTGTGAACGAAGACTTCGAGGTCAATCTTTGGCACCTCAGCACGCCTGGAATCTTCCAACTGGAATCTTCCCCGATTGCACATTGTTATGTCCATGATGTAACTCTACCTGATAAGCTTTGACTATAAGACATCCACACTGAGAGAAGATGAGGTGTGTGTACTCATCTCATGCCCAAATGCTTGACTGCTGGACATGGGATCAGGACACCCCCGGTTAACTGTTAACTGTTTGAATAATGACTCCAACTGTTTAACCTGGAATTCTGTTTTGGAAATGGCTTTTATTAAATTAACAAAAGACTCCTCATTCCCCTTGTCTTATTTGTCATTCTGTGTCGATCAAAGAACACGCTAAAAACCAAACCAACTTTCATTTTTAAAAAAATGAACAAGCAACAAATGCTCCCATCCAGAGGACATCCTTTTCAGAGGATTGCATATTTCAGCTGGAGATTGCAACAATATGGCTTAATAGTAGACGCATCCTGGTGCTGAACTGATATGCCTGCAGTCCAGACCTTTCACAAGTTGAAACATTTAGCGCTTCATGAAAAGAACACCCATAACTTCCTGTAATCCTGTATCCATCAAGAATGGGACAACACTCCTGTCCCAAAAGTAAACCAACAGGTCTCCTCAGTTCCCTTCAGTTCCCAGATGTTTACAGTGTTTACGGACTGTTGCTGAAAGAAGTGGGAATGCTGCACTGTGGTAAACATGGCCCTGTCCCAACTTTTTTAAAGATGTGTTGCTGCCATCAATTTTAAAATGAGCTAATTTTCTTAAAATAGTACATTTTCTCAATTTAAACAAGTGATATGTTTTCTATGTTGTATTTTAATTAAAGTATGAATTTGTGATAAAATCACAAATCTTTGCAAATCATTGAATTCTGTTTCCATTTGCATTTTAAACAATTTCAAAACTTTTTTGGAATTGGGGTTGTGTATACTTATTCATATTTATGCTCACACCAGAGAAACTCAATTAGGCAGTGACTGACCTGGGATAAATCAGGGATAAATCAAACAATGCCCTGTCCTTCAACGGTTTTCTTTCTTTCTTTTTGTCATCTCTTCCCCCAGAGGCCTCATAAACCTAAATTTAAAGTTCATCCAGTTTAGTGACTGCAGGTAACATGTGACTATTGTTGTGAGCAGGGGAGGGACAAGCAGAGAGTATTTGCATATGGTTAAGGAATGAATGCATAAATTTGCATGTGTTTTGACTCTCAAGTGACAAACGGTGAGCAGGCTCGTGCTTTCTTTTCTCTGGGGGACTGATTAAACAGAAGACAATACTAAACTGTTGTTAACAGCCCTTTAGACCAGACAATGAGCCACATTCCTGCAGGACGGCCAAAGGCTCCAAGGCGACCGGGGCCGAGAGTGTGTGTGTGGCCACAGGAGGAAGCACCGCAGGGGGGCAGGAGCAATCAGCCAAACCCTGGCTTCACTGGGATTCAGTTGCTACCTTCACAATAGACCCCACAGCTCACTGCTAATGGAGCTAATCAAAGAGTTGTTTCCCCCTATAAAGTTTACCTGCTATATATCAAATCCTATAATTTGATAGTACAGGTGTTTGCACTCAATCCCAATGAGACAACAAGGAATATAAAGAGTACAAAGTACAAAAAATTAAATATGACTGCATTGTTGTCATTATTATTATTATTATTATTACTAAGTTTAGGGATAATGCTGTTTAACACATACAGAGCATGAAAGTGATGTGCTCCACAGAGCAGCACAGTTTATAGCTACTGTTAATTTCCAACTGCTTCCCTAGTTGGCCTTTTACATCCACAATACATAAAAGAACATTTTACAGTATTCAATTACATAAAACCACAATATACTACAAATACAATATGGTAATAAATAAATATATAACTGGGGAAGAAGAGAAATATAATAAAACACACATAAGAAAGATAAGATTAATTAACATATGATTCCTAAAACATGAATAATTATGACATTGTTGTATAAATTTTAAAAAACTGCAGCTCTATTTGCTTTTAGCAAACATTTGACCTTTACTGTGAAATATTTAATACCTGTAATTAAATTTATATAGTTGGACTTATAATCATCATGCTCCTAGTGACTGCTACTTGTCTTTGGATGTATCTGGAAAGCAGTTTTGGAGCTAGACTCTACATCTGAAAAGTAATTTAAAGTTAAGCCAATGAGTCCGACAAAGAGGCTTTTGCTTCCATCTGATTCTTGAGGAATACCCATCCTATTTTTCAGCACCGATTACTTTTCTTGGCCAACCCTCAGACACCGCTCTCGTTTGAAGATGACTCAAACCAATCAACATCCTGAACAAATATGCAGAGTATGCATGTTAAAACTCCTGAGGGAAAAAAAAAAAACTGCACGGCCAGCCCCACTGAATCAAGCTACACTACTGTGTTATTACGCCAGCATTACATTAATGATTGCAGTGTCACTTTCACTCCAGAAGGCTGGCCATCTGGCCAAGCTAATGCCTATGATATGACATGCCAGCACTTTCACTGAGTGCTTTGTTACTGTCTCACTCCCCCTCCACCAGTAGCCATTTAGTGCACTCCATAGCAGGTGTCTGAGGAGGCGGGATGCACCATCTGTACCCTGCAGGTGGATAAGAGCACCAACTGTGCCTCTGTGCTCGCCAGGAGTGTGTGGAGATGTGGGTTTAAATATTTGAGAAAACACAAGAGAAGGGGGAGACTGGCTAGTGGTGTTAAAATTTGTGATGTTACTAAAACATCTGCAGCAGAAATAAAGTAAAACAGTATTTTATTTAAGAAAGGTCCCTCAGCATCCCACTGAGGCCAAAGTTGATCCATCTGATTCTTGACAAAATGGTGACTGTATTATGTCTGTGGGCAGATTGTCACTCACTAAGTATGCACACCTCTTCTTCTAAAACAGAGTTTTGCCACCGCCCTGATAATGACCCATAACCTCCTGCGAACACTCAGGGGGTAGTTGGGTACAACAAACAAACACTAAACATCTCAACAGGCACTGTGGGTCACACACACACATGTGCTGTTTTCTTTTCCCACTGCAAAAACATTCACATTTCTTCCTCCTCAAATCACATATGTACACACACATACTTCCTCTTTTTCCTAAATCTGGCTGACTTATCAGATTAGCCACCTCGTTTACAGTTCTACAAAATGGCAAAATACTGAGATGCAATTACACACTGTTTCCTAACAAAAAGAAGAACTTACTTTTAAGAATGTAAACGCTTATAGATAATACAGTGCATCTGTGTGACATTCTGCTGCTAATATTGACAGAAAAAGCAGGCAAACCAGGCACATTAATAATAATAATTAGGGTGATAAATATATTTGGTTACATGAAATATCAAACATCCTCCAAATGTTGCTAAAGTCCACAGTGACATCTAGACAAATGATAATCGCCCCCTCATATTAACATATTAACTTGAATCTAAAGTAAATCATTGTCTTAACAGTTACTGTTATGTCAATTAACTGATTATATGGCTGTTCATTTTAAAATTGCAAAAACACAAAGCTATTAAAGCTAGTTTTATGTCAGCGTGATTAGAAGCAAAAAGGGCAAGAGGGACAGGCTTGACGATCAAGACTTACTGTGTCCTGCTGCCACCTAGTGTGTAATTTAATAAAAAGGAGGAAGAGGGAGCCAAAGACTAGGCATCAGTTTAGGGTTTTTCCACCACAGTAGATTTTCTGGTTTTTGGCACCCCCTTTAAGCCAAAGACAAATGAAAACTGCCATCACTGTAACATTATTTTTTTATCTCACCAATTTTTATTCATTGGGTATTCATTTACCAAATCATAAAAGACGTTTTTGTTTGTAGAATGGTCAATTTCTCAATTTCTGTTTGTAAAGAAACACAAACTTATTGCCTTTACCGTATGGAGACTGATCAAGACTGCTATTGAGCAAAGTCACTTCCAAATGATTTTTTTGGAGCCAGGTGGAAAAAACTAACAGTCCACAATATTCTCAGATTTTCTAAAGATTTGCAACTTAACAGTGTTGGTCACAGATCTGAGATCAGTACATGCTCTTTTCAGTGCGTTTGAAAAAAAGGTCAACAAGACAATTACACTGGAGGAAAGCAACCAAAAAGGTCACAGTTTAATCAAAAACCTGTATTTACTTTATAAGGTAGTGTGTGGAGGGAGTGGTGCATAGTTGAAATGCCATCCTGCCAATTAATTTCTCAAGTTGGTTATTCTGTAGTTTATGATTATAGTAGCGAGTTATTCTCCACCTGCTATAAAAGTTAGTTACAGCCAAGTGCACAGTTTCAGGTCAGCATGAAATCTACCCAGCAATTTCCTAACACATAAATAAAGAGCTGCACCTGTCTTTCACACACACACACACACACACACACACACGCACACACACGCACACACACACACGTAGAGGAACTGAATATGCCTACTAATAAAAAAAAACAACAAAAAAAAAGCAACAGAAGTCTGAAAAGCTTGCAATAAACCATACAGAATGGTTTGGTCTTTTCTCTGATCAATGATGATTGTCAGAAGTCAATCTTTGATTAAAAATCTGAAAATATTTACAATATTAATATTTCAACATAAAATGATTAAACAAAACAAAATATTTAGGTAAAGTAAGTAATTCTAGCCAATCCTCGGCAACAGTAACTGAAAATTAAGATTTAAATTCAGGTATATAATCGATAATGGAGCCATATTTATTTTATTTCTTTCAGCCTCTGTCTCTGTTTTACATTTTAAATGCAGAATTTAAAGCATGTAGAATATTTGCTGACAGCAAATAGAATGTAAAACTACCAAAGAAATGTCAAATTAATCACATTTCTTTCTCTGGAACATACGCCATATGGACAGAAGTACTGGACTACACCTCGTAATCTCTGAATTCAGGTGTTTTTAGTCCCACCTAGACATGAAGCCTGCCTTTACAAACATTTGTGAAAGAATGAGCGGTTCTAAAGAGCTCGCTGGATACTGCAACAGGCTGCCACAGTTGCAACAAGTCTGTTACTTAAGATTTTTCCACAATCAGCTGTAAGTGGCATTACAAGGGAAAAGCATTTAAGCAATATGGCAGACCACGTAAAGTTACAGAGTGAGGTCATTGCAGGCTACGTAAAAGGTCAATGCTTTGCTGACCCAACAGCAGCAGAGTTCCAATCCTCCTCTGGAATTAACATCAGCACAAAAACTGCGCCGGGAGCTTCATGGTATAGTGTTCCATGGCTGAGCAGCTCCTGTAAGTGTAAGGAGTAGGTGACCCAGTGCTAGTGTATGCTGAACACAATGCACACCATTCTTACGTTACAGGATGTAAAAAAGTGTAACATTGGTGTTATATGAGTGGTCAGCTTTACCAAAGTGGAACAGAGGTAGTCGAATCAACTATCATAAATCTGTACAGTATATACTGTAAATAAAATTGGGGAAAAAAAGAGCATCTGTTTCAGAAGGTGATAAGATTTTTTTTTCATTTTTAACACAGTCTGCCTTGTTAGCATTTCATCTAGCCACTGAAAGGAGGGCAAGAGAGCTTATTTAACTGCTTATTTACAGACAAAAATTGTAATTTGACTCTGCATTATTCCACTTTTCTTGCTTCATGTTACAAAAGTAAACTGCTGCAGGATATTTGCAGCTTTCAGCTGTCGTGGTCTTTTTGTTGGTGACTGCTTTCTTTTACGTTTCATTATGTAAGGCAATATAAGCATACAGACACGAAATGGGGTGGGGGTGGGGGCAAACAGTCTTGCGTAGTTACATGTAGATGTAAGAAGATAAAGAGGAATACAGAAGGATAGAAGGTGTAAAACACCCAAACACAATTGCCGTGCCTTTGGAACATACACAATTTGACCCCATACAGTGAATACTATGGGAGTACTGTTTTTGCTACTTGTGATCAGATGACACAGCTCTAAGGCATATTGTGTGTTTACAAATGGCAGTGCACACCTCCATGTCAAACACGGGCAGGTCCTATAAGAAATGTGCTGATTGCCTCACTTGCTCACTTACAGTGTGTGCATCCCATGACTTTCCAAGTTAAACATTCAACTGTGACTTCAGAAACAAACCGTCACATAACAGAGTTTTTTTGCTTTAGCAAGCACACTTAAAAATTTAATGTGAATCACTTCTTTAGGTGGGGAAATAGGAATGACCTTAGAAGTGCAGTTTGCAGGACGTAATGTAGCGCGAGCAGCCACTGGACTGCATGTAGAGATACAAGCAGCCGCTACCAACGAATATGCCAAATACTCACTGATTGTATGAATTAAACTGTCATCATTTAATAAATTCAGTTCTTCCTTTTGTGTGTGTTTGTGTGTCTGTGCATTTGGGCTTAAATATGAAAATGAAACAGAGACTCATGTGGATCACTGTGTTCTGTGGTCTCTCAGGAGTTTATGTAACCACTTTAGGAAGCTTAGAGGCCTACAATGTACTAGATTCACAACACCACACATGTGTAAACATCACAGTGGCACAGAAACAGAAATACCACCCATCATTGATGTAACCATACTAACTGATCATATCTTATTGTCCCATGAGCAGACTGTAAATAATCTTCTCTCCTTCTGCACGATGTGACCTTTCTCTCTGACACTTACCTCCTTCTCTTGTTTACTTCTCCCTCTGATGCTACTGAGAATAATTTGAGCCAAGTTTGCACTGGATCTGCTGCAAACCGGTATAAATTATTAATCCTGCACAGAACCCACATGTGCCCACCAACTGACACAAACACACACAGTTCAAACACACAGACGTTCATGCACTTAAACACAAGATGTTGCCTCCTCTCCATCCAATGTCTGCAGTGCCTTCTTGAAACATGGAGTGCATGCCAGCAGGGTAATGCCATGTCATGAAAATCAGGAAAAATAAGATTTATTTTTCTAGCTTGGCTCTTTCATTGAGTGATATTAGATTCAGTGATGGAGATCAAGGGTAACAGAGACACAGAGAGAGAGGGAGAGAGGCATGTCATCTGAGTGATTAAGGCCGCCAGCACGGGGGTAATATGTGCCCATTTGTGTGCGTGTGTGTTACAGACATAGCAGGGGCAGGGGAGGATTAAAATACACAGAGAATCAGACTGCTGCACAGTTGCCAGAGATATGGGTGGAAGAAAAGGAGGGTGAAGGAGGACCACAATAAAGAATCACAACATTGGCATAAGACAAGAGTCTACTAATTTGTTTATTACCACAGAGAAGCCATTTTAGAGATGTCCCTTAAACCACACACAGGTAACCTAACTTGAATTGAAAGTATAATTACAATGAGCACAATCAAAAAAAAAATTAATTTACTCTTGTCAAGCTGATTTTTTTTTAGCTCAGTTGTAACTCTGCAAATTCAGTAAATGGAGTTGTATAGGGAATCACAGTGGCATTCCTGACTAACTGTGGTAGAGTTCATAATCTGCATAACATCTAACAAAACTACAAATAAATTAATTAAATGGATTACTTCTGCCTTAGTTAAATCTTCAAACATTAGAAAATGTTCAAAAGTGTTTGTTTGAGCTTCAATGTGCTCAAAGGAACTGAGGAATTTGTGAGCGTAGTGAGTGACGAGCTGTGTGAGTGCATGCTTATCTTTTTCCTCATACCATAATGTTGGTGCTTCATCGGCTCGCAGTGTCCTCTCTTATTCTCCTGCCAAGGGTAAATGCAGGGACCACAATGGAAAGAGCCAGGCTTGCAGGGCTTGCGTCCCTGTTTGTCACAGACTGAAGGGTCCGGGCACCCAATGTGAGCTGCATGACAGAGAGTAAAAATAACAGTCTTATCAGTAACACAGTTACACTGATATGATGCAGAAATGATGCTTTTAATGCAGCTGTGAAATAACACTTTACACCAGATGAATAAGAAATACTTCACCTTTACTGGCAATCCTTTTTATTAGGGGATGTGTCTCTATTTAGAGATCTGCCCTGGAACAAAGTGTCCACTGATGTCAGAGTTATATCACGGCTTCACAGAGCTTTTGAAAAACTGTTTTGATGTAACCTCATAGGTTTGGTATTGTCAGTAAGTCAGCCCCACCTGTTTGGCGACCTATATCAGGTTAATCACTCGAACTGATTAGTGAGCTGAATCTAGATATATATAGACAAACACACAGCATGACAGACACACAAAGGAGGGAGTGGGTCACAGAACCACAGCAGCTGCATTTGGTAGCAGAGGGCAAGTGGAGCACTGGTATGCTATCAGAGTGGATAATGAGCCCAGCAGTGCTGCACAGCTAAAGGTGAACAGCACAGCAGGCACTGATGCTGGCATAATGAACATGGGGCACTCCAGTATTTTTTAAAGAACAACAGGTCACAGTTGGTCAAGTATACAGTGTGATGTATGATTACTGTAAAAACGTGGCTGAATAAGCGTGCCACAGCATTTCAGAGAGTTGGTTCGGGCTCCCAGGACAGGAGCGAAGGTAGAGAAAGGGATGTGCTGGATTTATAATGCAAGACAAATTGAACTGAGTGCAGTTCAAAAATCATTTTATCTTGGTCATCTTGTTTTCGTAACAGCTGTAAGCCAAAATCATAGCCGAAAATATAATTTGATTAACTAGGCAACCACAAAAAAAAAAATCACAAAACAGCAAATATTTAAGTATTCAGATATTCCATGTAAAGTAAAACTAGCTCACTACAACAGAGACAGAACATTTAGGTACTAAAAAAAAATGCTGAAAATCTCATTTTAAATGGGTTCTACATGAAAACGACTGTGTACTTTGCCGCTCGCAAGCTTGCACTTTTTTTTGTACACCGCTCATTTCTGAACTATTACTGCTGGTTTATTCAACATATTCCTTATTTTCATTCCTTGACTCAGGTTTTTACTTTTAATGCCCACCGGTTTTGGTCTGTCATAGAAAAACTCTTCAAATTTCCAAGGCAAAATTTATGAAGCCATTGAAAAGATTGTAGGTGAATTAGGCCACGGATTTCTCTGAATAGTAATAAAAAGATACACAACTCACAATGAACGTCTTAAACTCTCAACAGCATCACATACACACAATGCATTTGAGAAGGTTACACACTGCCATCAGCAGATGAGCGCACGTTCCCATCTTCTTATGCCAATGACTGGCCTGCCTGAGTGAGTGGGGGGGCGAAGTGACGTATGTGTAACCTGAGAATCCTGTTTGTGTCAACGAAGAACAATAGTTAGTGAATGGAAATCATGGGTTTATTTCTGTGAACCATTAGTGTCTGACAGTAAATGTGTTTTTCGTCAAACAATTTACCTTATTAAAGTACCATGATTTGCCTAAGAGTAACATGTAGGTAGAAAAGTCCCTGAGCATCCAAAGTCACACTCTGTTCTCTCCTGTTCCCACTGAATAGCAGCAAATCTATCACCTCCATCTTTAACTCAAGCGCCTGTTTTGCTATTCCACACCCCTGTGAGTGCAGCATGCCCATGTACCAAATTCCCTTCATTTCTAATTACAAGATAAGAAATTCTCTCTGTTGCTTCCTTCCACTTCCTTCAATCTGTAGCCATAAAAGAAAGAAAAAAAATCACCAGAAAGAGTTTGCTCTGTCCTTGTGACAATTTATATAACTGTAAAAATCTGTTACTTAACTGAGTGATTGGAGTTCATTGGTGAGTATGTGCATGTGCTTGCAAATGCACTTAATTCAGCATTCACCAAAAGCATTATTCCCTATAGAAAAGCCCCAAAACACTTTAACCCTGATTCAGCTTCATAGCAGCTCTCATTCTTACTCCCAAAGGCAATCATAAGTACAGTCTGCTTTGGTTGACGAATGTGTTCTTCTTCTATATAACCTTCATCCTTATCTGTCCACTCTCATCCTCTTCTCCCCACCTATCATCAATTTTCATCAGAATTTTTTTTACCACCCCTTGTTTACAACTCGATCAAGATCAAGAGCCATTCAGGCCCAGATTAGGTGCTGATGAATGCACTCGTGTCACAACCTCTTCTCCCCTTTTTGAAAGTTAGAGATCAGAATTTTCAATTCTTTTATATCTTGATTATAATGACGCAGCAAGAACCTCAACACTTCTGGTCAGCACTTCATCTGTTATTCATCATGTGGGAAGTTAATGTGCTGAAACCTACTGCAGTCACATGAATGCAGATAATTATTCTCCTCACACACACACGGAGCCATACATACACAAACCTACCCTCCGTGCTTCACTATAAATGTGTAGCTGACAACAGAGAGAAAAGGATGGTGGGGGGTGTAGCAGTCAAATAAAAACTAGATTTCTTACCATTTTCCAGCATTTAAAGGTTTATGCTAAAATTAATCTGTAGTAGTATGCCATTGGTGCTCCAGAAACTAAAATCCCACACCCACATGATGGTACTTTTCTAAACACACCTGAATAACAGTGCCCTGAGAGCTCCACGCACCGCATTAGAAGAAATATCTGAGTAAATATATGCAGTCTGGGTCAGCTGAAGTGTGCTGGATTTGCCTAATGCTGAGCATACACTATTAAATCAGCAGAGACAATTTCCCAATTTGCTTCTGTTCTGTCTACAGGCATCTATTTTCCTCGATTATTCTCTCAAATAAAGATACTCATCATCATGATAATCGTATGACCAAGCTGCTCAAATCTCTTTACCCCATAACAAAGGAGTCATCCAAGTGAATGTCACGCAGTTACAAGAGGTGGCCTTGCATCCACATGCCTCCCACACAGTGTTGATGCTAATTAGAGAGCTCAATTAAGGTGACAAAGAGAGAGGAATACAAAACAAGAGACACACAAAGAAATGGCGAAAAAAGAAATGTGGAGGAAAAAAAAAACAGATTTCCTGCAGTAGATCAGGACGTTTGGTCTCAGCTAAGACAGAGGAGGTGTGAAAGAAACACGCAACTTAGGGACTCAGAAAGAAGTCCTTGGAACAAGTGAAAAATGACTTTACTAACCATCTGCTGCTGCTGTTGCCAGGCTGTGTGCAAAGCAGCAGCTTTGCCAGGAAGAAATGAGAGGCAGGCAGAGGCATTTTCACACAGCCTGGTACACACCTACACTCCCAGACCAACACTTAGATACACGCACACAAAAACATATACTCGCAAGCCAGTTTTTTCACATTATTGTGTTCAACTTTAAGTTGTTCTACAGATACAATGTAATAAAAGTCAGCAAATCTGTTACCATGTGTGGATGTGAATGAGCGTTTTAGAGGAAGCAGGAAATGGTATGCCAAGAGGACCATACACTCCCATTGTGTTCATTTCCTGACCCTGTGATAGCCGACAGGAAGCAGGCAAACAGTCCAAATCAAGTGAAAACATTAAAGAGGTCTGTTTGGAGCTCTTCAATTGATATATAGTGTTTATTTCCCCATGGATAAAGTACATGAGTGTTTACATGCTTGCATGTGTGCCATTTTGGAATTCTGTTTATCAACTACGCCTCACTCTCAAATGTTGGAACTCAAACAAATGCCAACAACCTGTTTATAGTGGTTTGTTTTCACTGGCATCTGCTGGGAAAAGCCCTGCTAATGCATGCTTCTGTGGAACTGCATTACAGTAGGACGATATAATACAAGACAATATAAATGTTCCATTGCCAGAGAAAAAGGAAATGTAATGCTTTAATCCTATTTTCAATTTTCTTAGAGCCATTTAAGGAAATCACGGGTGGCTCGTGACTTTTGCACAGTACTGTAGGTACAACAAAACAGTATCAGACCATCAAAGAACACATTAGCACATTTCATACACCTGGGATGACTTCCTTTTTCCACAGTTGAGACGTTAATTAAAACCACATCTGATTGGCCACTGATATATGTTGACAAATGGAAGTAAGGCATGTTTCAGAGCTAACTTTATTTATTGTGGAGAAAACTAATTGGTCATCACAATAGACAAAAAGCAGTCGCATTAACTGCTAGCTTGCATCATTTCTCAGAAAACCCCTGTTAAAAAAATTAAAGCCAAAATTAAACGGCTAAAGTTGTGGAAACTGTCTACATTATCATTTTCAGTCGTGTGGGTGTTAGTTTCCCTATGTGATCTGGTGCAATGAGTCATAAATTTGGGGTGGAAAATGGGGCATGACTTTACACCTGCTTATCGTGCACGCGGAAGCTCATACAGACATGCACAAACACAGAGAGCCACACTGGAAAGACAGAGGCAGGAAATACACTGGTAGCTTTGTGAGTAAAGGTGAATTTTTAAAAAAAAAAAATGTACATAATGGAACCTGTAGAAAAATTCTGTTTTGTTTTATACTATTGCCTTATCACTCCATGCCTGTTCCAGTAACTTCTGTCATTTCAGACAATGATGAGTGTAACCCATTACACAGGGGAAAATTACTATGTCATTATCATTAGAGTGAAGTAGAGCAGCACACCCCGCAGCGAGCAGAACAAAGGTTAAAAGGATTTATACATTGGAAGTGTGTGGGCAGCAAATAAAAGCTCCTTTATTCAGTGTCCCCCCCTCCCCCCATTTTATTTTTCATGGTCATCTTGTTTGTTTGCTCCTGGCTGCATCCGTTGTTGGACTGCAACATTTCAATTATCCATCACAGCTGAGTTCATTTAGTGAGTATTGGAAAATACTATATATTAGACTGACTAGTGGCTCAGAGTGATTGCTGCACTTAACTTAACATTCAAAAATATTCAAAAATGAGGTTTTATTAGCAAGCATGTTTACAGCAATGCAATACATTTAGACACAGATTTTATTTGTAGCTATACGCACAATACATTTAGACACAGACTTTATTTGTAGCTATACGCACAATGGGAAGAGTGCAGTGACGCTCGTGCATCAGATATTGTTAGTAGTTCTATTTAAATCAGGTTATACAAATGCAGGCATGGCTTGGGAAGGATGTGGCCACACACAACTGCAAACCTGTTCATGCAAACCTGCTGACACAGAAAAACTGGCGCGCTCTTAATTTTCAGCGTTTACTATACAGCAGTAATAAAATGAAAGACATACAGAGAAACTAATCTAAGCTAAAACTCTACTTACTCTGGTTTGCTCAAACACGCCTGTCCCAATTGTGGCATACAGCATGATTGAAATGAGTCAGCAAGCTGACTGGGTGGGTTAAAGGGAAGGGACTGGGCTACTGTAACTGTAGATACCGCATGTTAAGACACTGGTTTAGAGTAAAGATTGTCCTGGTTATGCCTGAAGATCCACGCAGCTGCCTGTCTTGGCTGTTCAAAAGCCCATTTGACTGTAGTAAAAAGCTTTTAGCCAAAATATTAGGACCAAACTGGACTGGATTGGAGTGAACTGAAGTGACTTGGATCCCAAAAAACAGCAATAAACTGGAAGACAGTGAGAAACAAGAACACAGAGAGGCCTTAAATATAGCTCTAGGTGCTCTGTAAGTTAATTTTGGCCCTCTCATTTCCTGGTGAGGTCCGCTAGACAACAGAACACCCTCAAATACGAGTGGTAGCTTTAAGGAAGCCAGTGTGGAAAAGTCTTGGCTGGTCACCTCACCGAGGCAGATCAATAATATTGGTAAGTATTTCCTGTCTGTTGGGTAAGTTCAATAATCTTCCTTTTCTCTGCTGAGTGACGTCAAATCCCATCAAAGACTGCACAAACCACATAACAGGTTCGTTTGAAACCAGAATGAACCCATTTTATCTTTGATCTGCATTTCTTTCTAGAAACACTGAGTTCATAAAGAGCATATTTAAAAAAAATCATGGTATAGAAATTAACATATCCGTGCAAATGTGATTATTCTGATCATTGTGTCACTTTCTACAGCAAATATCCCTCAAGTAGGCTAAAATAATTTTTTCCTTAACATTTTGGATAGAAATCTCCTTGCAAGCTCTAGTTAATGCACCCTCTCGTTCCAGCCAGATTTTTCTAAACCTCAGACCAACACAGATGACTATTTATTGTTGTAGGTCAACAAAGGTGACAGAAAAACACCAAGGCCAATGGCTGTGTGTGTGTGAAAAGGGGAGAGTTTGTGGCAGTGAAGATACAGATCTTAATCCTAGTGGAAGAAACAGCCGGAGGCAGAGGCTTTCTGAATATTAATGACTCCAAATTCTATGTGGGTTTAGTGAATGACAAACTTGACATTTAAACGTTGCAGCAAAATAATGACCGGACTCAATATTGAGACGTGGTGATGATTTTTCTAATGGAAAATGCTAAAATTAGAGCAAAACATTTTTTTGTGTGAAAAAGATGACTCTCCTGGGGTTGCTTATTTAGTGTGCACCCTTGAGCCTGAATTACACAACAAATTCTGAGTGATAAATTAATTCCGTATCTTGGCTGGCAGGCAGGACACAGTTTATGTTATCAATTGGTTAAATTGAGGTTTTGGATTACTTCCATCCCAAAAACCCAATGCTGAGTGAAAGCTCTCTGGCTTACTTAAACATGATGATGATGTGTCAGTGCTTCCTGAATCAACCACCTGATTACATTGGCCCATTCCCAACCGCTGCATTCACAGTCTTGTGGATTTTTAAGCATACTTCTCTGCAACAAGAGTGAGGGTTTAGGCCTGTCCCACATGAAACCTTAAAGAAAAAATCTCCTTAAGTCGTTTTTGCAGGCTTTTAAAATGGGAAATAATCACAGCTTTAGCATTCAGAAGCTAAATGTCTCCGAGGAGAAACCTGTAAGCATACTAAGCTTACATATATACATATGATCATTGCTGTAAGTAAATTGAATATTGAATATATAGCAATTTTTAAGCTTTTTTGTGAAAAATTGTATTAGAATTGCATAAAAATTTTACATTTTTATTTTTAGAAATGCAAACTCAGATCCAATTAATCTGATGGCATTAAAACAAGTTTACTGTTCAAAGCAGTAGAGCCTAAATTTGCATTTATGACTGTAACATTTAGCATGCTAGACCAACACAAACAAACTGCTATCAGCCATAAATCCTTTCATGTAAACCAAGCAGATGCAGTGTTTTTGTGAATCAAAACAGTAGATAAAACTTAATGTACCAATTCTCAAGTGTATTATGCCAAGGAACACTTGTTTAAATTTTAATGGCGTTCTGGACCACAATCTGGATCCAGAAATCTATTTAAGGATTATTTACCATTCTGAGATAGGAACAAAATCACATTTTACAGTTTTAAAAGCCAATAAAATACATTTCAAGTCTTTCTGATCTAGTGATTTATGTTTGAGTTTCACAACATCAGTAGTATCTATTGCAACATAGTATCGGTACACAGAAAATTTGGGGTGGGCGAGGTATGCGAACTACTGAGTGCCTTCTAGTTCTTTGTTATGTTTTTATGGCATGTGGCAGCCAGTATTAAAGTGCAATACCAACACCAATGATGGGGTGTCAATCACATAGCTATTGGCATTGAATTATTCACAAAAAATCTGATAAATATCACAATTATTGTCAGTACCAGTACTGACAATCATTACTAGTACTGTGCATGTTTCCTATTGGACCAGGACTGGCTCCCAAACCACCACAACTTGACTACACATCTTAAATTCCCATTTTAGGGGACAAAGAGAATCACTTGATTGTAATCAGATCAATTAGAAAACTGCATTTTTAATATCAAACCTTACATATTCATTATTATAGTAAAGCTCAAAAATACATGTTTGGTTAAAAGACATATTAACATCTATAAATTTATACTAGTCTGGGTCGATAGAGACAGCACATGTTGAGGTTGTGAGTATAGTGTGTGTGTGTGTGTGTGTGTGTGTGTGTGTGTGTGTGTGTGTGTGTGTGTGTGTGTGTACGCGTGTGTCTGATAAAGACTAAAGATTACACGAGTCCAGCTGTTGGTTCTCCCATGGGATTTGTGCATTAACAGCTGAGAAACAGATTATCTCCCCTGCACATATTAACAGCAACCATCACTGTGTGGTAAGACATCACACACACACGTACACACACACACACACACACACACACATATATAAACTGGCATAAAACCTGTAACCTGATAGTTTACGGTCTCTAGAATAACCAGTTACTTAAAAATTACTAATCACTTTGATTTTTTTGCAGCTGCATGGTTTAAGTTTGCACTGTTTTTAAAATTAAACTGTAAACTTAGTATCGCTAACCCATTATTTCGCATATACATTAAGCAGTTTAGACATTGCTTAATTTGGCTTAAATCTTTATGGGTTAATGTGACACAAAGTAAAAATTACAAGGAAACCTTGTAACCTAATAATGAAGGAATTTTTTTTTCGCTTTTTCCTTTCCATTGTCCTCTTGTCATTCACTCAGATTCACAGGCACTTGTTTAACCTGTCCACAGCAGGTTTGCTTATGGTATAAGCAACAAAACCAACGCCGCAAACAATAATAAGAATGTGAACAAATCACACCTGTATAGTTTATGATATCTTTCTTAGGTTAATAAGACAAAAACAAAAAAGAAGCTCATTTGTGATCCACGCCTAAGCCACGTTAATTGGGTAGGAAGACAGTCACGCTATGGCTGAAAACAAGCTCAACCTATGGCTGTTATAGCATTTTGTTGGGGATTATTTACCTGGGAGGCTGGCGCTCACGGGGATGACACAGAGCAGGAGCGCGGAGAGCAGCGGCAGCAGCAGCGAGGCCCGGCGCCTTCGCCCGCACCGTGGGCTGGGGAGCAGCAGCATCCTGGGGTCTTCTCGGGGACGTAGAACCGCAGACAAGGACGGGCTTCGCTGTCATTCCCCCATCACGTATTTTTTTATGTTTTTGTTCTATAATGCAGCGCAATGAGAACACAGCGACAAGCTAAGCAGGTCGCACCGGAGTGCAGTCTGTCTACACGCAGACGCTCACACTGCGCACCGTAATCCTTGTAACGCTAAAGATAGCGGAGCTGCAGGCAGGGGAGGGGTGTGTGTTTGACGTGCTGCCTTCAGGGCCTCCTCGGAAACTTAAAGACACAAACGTTGCAGACTTGCACTTTCGACATGTTTTTCCCCTCTCAGCTTTAATGATGTAGACAGGGAGAGGCTGCTAATTCATTTCAAATCATGTTCAAATTCACCATTTTGATTTATTGTCATTGAATTGGTTAATTCATTTTTTAAAAAAAGCATACAATGGAGACTGAACAAGGTGGTAAAGAGTGCAGCTCTAGGTTCATGTTGCCTATATTTGGACAATAACGTTTTTATTTGTTTGGTTTTGTTTTTTTAAAAACAGCTGTTTCATACAAATTGTAGAAAGGGTTTACAGCTTGTGGACACGCAGCTCACTTTATCAAAGGTAAATGGACATATAACTTAAAGTTTTTTGTAGTACCTCTTGTAGGGTCTCTATCTTACAATACAAAGCGCCTTGAGGCAACTGTTTGTTGTGATTTGGTGCTATATAAATAATATTGAACTGAGTTGAATATGGACAGGTGTTGGTTGCTCCTTCATTGTTAAGTCACCTCAAATTACTTTTCATAGCAAGTTAAAGACCTTGTAAGATTTTCATTAAGTATGACATTTCTGGCAAATCCAGTGTATTAGCAAAGTTATGAAAATTTGATGATTTTACAAAGATTTTAGAACCTAACTATAGCAAAAAATTCACAAATCTATTGAATAGAAAAAGCTACATCCACTGGTGCTAAAATGTCTAGGCTCAAACACTGACCAAATACGAGAAATAATAATATGTCAAGATATCACATTGATTGTAGGTGGTAAATATGTGTGACACCTAAAGACAGAGGAAAATAAATGTCAGCAAAAAGTGCAAATAACTAGGAATTAAACATCATTGGTATTTCAAACCATTCATCAATGGTGAAAAAATCCTAACCCTAAGATGATAGTGTCTTATTCTTTACCGTAGGTTTCCCACATGTTTATGGGATATTATCTAAACTAACTTTATTTCCGTGATAACAGGACGTTAAAAACCTGCATGAATTGACTCATCGGAAACTATATTTCTACCACCATCTACGCTGCTGGGGAATATATTTTATTTCTTGATTCTTTAATTGCTTTCTCTAACAACCTGCCTGATCAGGTTCCCACGGCACCTGAAGGCAACAGTTTACTGAGCGATTATAATCAGGATACCACGTAAACATGTACGTAGGACACGGTGTCGTAGAGGAGCCAGCTGAATAATGTGATGTGGATGGTTTAATGGTTTTCATACTGCCGAGATAGCGCCGTGTGTTTATGCAAAACTGCTAATCTTATTTTCAAGCTGATAATTCCACACTCTCATATAGCCTACGTGAAGCTATTCGTTTTTTAGTCCTCTTTTCTACCTTTGCTTCTTAGCAGGAATAAAGATTGCCTCACGCAGATTGCAGAAAACAGAGGAACAACAGGTTGCACCAGGTGGGGTAAAATGATCTCTGCTGGTATTTTAAGATGTATACATAGTCATCCAATAAACAAACGTGTATATTTTCCATTGCTGTCCCTTCTGTCTACCAAAGCAGCTATTATTGTTTCTCAAGCACAGACCAAATTACAAATAGCAGCTGGAGCTTGTTTACTTGCCTAGAACTGAAAGATCATTGCCAAACAAAGGGCAGAATTTAGGTCAGCAAAGATCTTCAGCTGTCCAGTTAAAAGTAAGGCTGCCAGTCTTCAAACTCTATTACCAGCAGCCCACGGTCATAGTAAGAAAGAGGTCTACACCCTCTGTCAATTTTAATGTTACGTTTCAGCACATAATAAAATAAATATCTAGTGTTTAGCAGATTATCAAATGAGATTACTATAGCCTGAAATAAACAGAAACATGACATCTCAAACATATATAACACAAATGTTACATGACATACTTTGATCAGTTGAAATACAGGAGCAGTGTGTGAAAAAAGTTAGTACACTGCATGATTCAATAGCCTGTGGAACCACCTTTAGCAGTATAACTTTATCAGTCAGTCACATCATTGCAGAGAAATTAAGACCTCACATTTGACTCTAGAATGCTTTGATATACAAAGAAGGTCACAAGCAACTCAATGACTGCAAGGTGCCCACTCCCTGTGGCTGCAAAAACCCAAATCATCACCCCTCCACCACCTCGGTTGACAGCTGGCGAGAGGTGCTTGTGCTGTTATGCTGTTTGGTTTTTGCATGGTGTTGTGCATTATGGCCAGACATCTCCATTTGGTCTCACCTGTCCAAAGAGCATTGTTCCAGACGCCCTGTGGTTTGTTCAGATGCAATTTCGCAAACCTAAGCCCTGCTGCCATGTTCTTTTTAGAGAGAAGAGGCTGTGTCCTGGCAACCCTTCCAAACAAGCCATACGAATCCAGCCTTTTTTTAATCGTCATGAACTTTAACATTTAACATGCTGAGTCCAGTAGAGTCTGAGATGTAGCTCTTGTTTTGTTTTGTTTGTTGCAGTTTCTCTGAACATTGCCTTGGGGTGAATTTACTTGGCTCTCCACTCCAAGTCAGATTGGCGACAGCCTTGAATGTTTTCCACTTCCTTCTCTCTGTAGAACGATGGTGTTTAAATTGGAAATATAATCAAATCAAATCAATTTTATTTATACAGCGCCAATTCACAACAAATAGTCGCCTCAAGGCGCTTTGTATTGCAGGTAAAGACACTACAATACTGCAGAGAAAACCCAACAGTCAATACGACCCCCTATGAGCAAGCACTTGGCGACGGTGGGAAGGAAAAACTCCCTTTTAACAGGAAGAAACCTCCAGCAGAACCAGGCTCAGGGAGGGGCAGTCATCTGCTGCGACTGGTAGGGGCTGAGGGGAGAGAGAGAGGACAAAAAACATGCTGTGGAAGACACAAAGAGAATGATTAAACAGAGTAAAGTATAAACAGAGTAAAAATATGGTTAGTAAAAGAAACAGTGCATCACGGGAACCCCCCAGCAGCCTAGGGCTATAGCAGCATAACTAAGGGATGGTTCAAGATCACCTGATCCAGCCCTAACTATAAGCTCTATCAAAAAGGAAGGTTTTAAGCCTAATCTTAAAAATAGAGAGGGTGTCTGTCTCTCGAATCAAAGCTGGAAGCTGGTTCCACAGAAGAGGG
>VUQK01012347.1:6938-30373 GCA_015106715.1 Bujurquina vittata
AAAATGATCTTTTCTCTCTTTTACTATATATATATATATATATATATATATATATATATATATACAGACTACCTTTCGGTTTAAATTTTAGCACCATGGGCTTGTTGTGGTTTATGTAGTCTATATGTAGGAATAACTACTCTATAATCTAGTGAAGCCTGACATTAGGACTGTGTAGTCTGCTCGCCTTCTTACCGGCCACAATTAATCATGTTTAATGCAGTTTGTCTTGAGAGGTTCATTTCAGTTGCACGCATCAGGCCACTGGCTTGCAACTCAATTTCTATAGGCTGTTAGTTCAATTGTGTGTTGTTTCTGCATAGATTAAGTGAGGAATATTTTACAGCAAAGACTGGGGAAAATGTGTTTCTCTGCAAATAGACCTATAAAACTTATTTTGCTGTTAAAGGTCAGTAAATAAGGTTAAGCATTTCTTTATAAGCATGTTTTATTTGTTTTTTGGTTTTGTTGTTGTTGTTTTTTTGCACACTTTTCTTATGGCCTCTTCCCTTACCATACATTTTGACATGCAGAGGCGCAGCCTCTGTTTAGGGAGTCTTGCTTGTGCATTCAAAATTGAGGCAGTAATTGATTGAAGCAAGTGGCAGCCCTGCACTGCTCGTTTGTATCCCCTTCACTTCCTGCCGTGATTGACTCCCAGGCAAAGATCCAATCGAAACCTCGGCCCCATGGATGATGTCATTTGAGTAACCTCACTAACCCTGTAGCCAAGGCGTAATAATGCCCGCTCGCCTCCAACCTATTAATATATATCTGATTCCAGCATTAGAAATACTCTGCAGGTGTTATTCACGGTCTATTTCTTCGAGTTCTCTCCTTCTGTCATCTCATCCTCTGAGCATCCATTCTCTTTCTCACAGTTTCACTCTGTTACCGTTTCATTGTTTCACTCTGTTACAGTGTTGGCCTTTGACGGCTGCAAGAATCCAGTCAGTGCAATGATGCAACGTTCACCCAAGTTGTGATGCAACTTGGGTGAACATACCACTAAGAGCGTTAACGTTTTGTCAACATTTTTCTTCTTTATTTAAAACGTTAGAGAAGAAATTCGGTTCAGGCTTGCATCAGGCGGCATATAGGGAAGTTTGAAAGCTGCTTTTTCTCTGGCAGAGAGGGGGGTGAGGCTATTGTTCCCGCTGAAACAATGGAAGCTGCGGGGCGACATGCAGCGGTGCGCACATGAATGGCAGGGCTCTGAGATGTGTGTGGGTCAGTGGCCCGGGGTCTCCATCCCAAAGCCCCTTTCCCAGCGCCTCACAATGAACCTGCACAAGGTCGGGGCTCCTAGGGGTCACAGGCCACCCCCTTTTGTCCCTCACTTCAAAACACATAGCCTAAACATTTATTAATCAAGAGGCAGCTAGTGGGCCTCTCTTTTGAGAAAAAGGGGCGAGAGGAGGGGGAGCGACAAGGGGGGAAAGAAGTGGGGGGAAACAGAAAGAAATAACTTGTGGCTGCAGTTGCAAATTCCTTCATTTGGACAGAGGTGGAAGTTTGTAAAAGTTGCAGGCTAATAGTAGAAGTTGGGACTCTGCGCAGCAGGCGGATGGGAACTCGCGGCCAGCAGGATTTGGACTTTTTAAACCCAGCCTCGGTCCTATCTGTTTCGCACTTCTGCTGGATATCTGTTCCACATGTCTCGAATGGGATTTATGTTGCACATTGACACGTTGGTCTCCACACCTGAGGACTCACAGGGACAAAAGCGCCTGAACAAAAATAAACCGATCGGACGAAGCTGCATTAAATGTGGGAGTCGCACAATCGCAGTGAATGCCATTCGTTAACATCAAAACACAGAGAGACTGCGGCATCGAAACGCCCTTTACATGCGCAGCGTTCTGCACACGGAGCCTATGTGAGCAAGTGCAAAACTAGAATTAAGGCGACATCGAAATGCGGTCTCTGCTGTGCGTCTTCGATCGAGGCTGCTGTATTCGCTGACAAAAAATATATTTAAAAAAAAAAATCTAAAGCAGGCCTCCCTCCGCAGCATGAGCACATGAACCGTACCTGTTTGAGAATGCACTAACAACCACATTAATTTAACTCATGATCAAACAGCATGTCACCCCATGTGAAAAAATAACTTAATAATTTTATTTGAAACGTGTGTGGCATGTGCGAGCATTAAAGCTTCCAAACAAGCATCGGTGTTGTTGGTCTTTTTTGGCAGTCAGTGAAACGAATTGGAAGTCAAGTCGAAACGAAAATGTGCCGTCTGTAGGGAAATGTGTGTAGGGTCGCTGCAAGCTATGTGCTCTGCAGCAGTAAACGCTGTGGTTGCATCAGTTTTAACAGTGAGATGCCTTAGTAACCGTTGCCTTTCTATCAGTCCCCCCCTTTATTTTTTGCATCATGCATCAGGCCTTACCCCAGCATCACACAGCATGCACGGTGGGGCTCATTTTGTGTTACAATTTTCTCCATAAAATCTAGACCACAGTTGATTTAATATGTTCATATATTTCTTCTTATTATTTGTTATTAGTTAAAACAATTGCTATAACACTGTACTTACACTGCAATTATTATTATTTGTGGAGTTGGGTGCAAATTTTTATAATCCATGCTTTGATTTTTACTGAACAATGGCAAGTTATTTTTAGACCTGAGTTCAAATTTGTTGATTCTTTTTATGTGTTAAAATGTGTTGCTGATAGATGTGAAGCAGCAACTTTTTAAAAAAATGTAAGTATCATTGTCTTAACATATTCTAATGCATTTCTAAATTGCTTTTGTAATTTAAAAAAAAATTGACAGTGAATCAGGTTGGGAGCAATCACTGCTATCCTGAAAGATCTTGTGAAGAAGCTGGGGGAAAAAATCTGTTCATTTTTGGTTTTCTGACTTAAATCAAAGGATGCCCTGCCTGTAATGGTACATGAGCAACACAGGCAGGTAAACATACCTGCAGTACCACATAAGAAAGAGGGGGCATACTGTGCATTTCCACAGTGTGAGTAGAAATATTGAGAATATTTAGCAGTTGCAGGCAGACATTGTGCGCCTTGGATAGTGACAATTTCTTGGTATTACTATTATTAAATTAATCCCACGATAGCTATAAAGATGCAACTCCCTGTGTGGATTTATTATTGTCTTCTGAACATATTACTTTTTCTTAAAAAGATTTATTCAAAAATACAATGTATTCAAATGATTCAAATTGTCCTTTAGTAAGTGGGTTACAATAGCACGCAAACACACACATTTCAAGCATGTGTTTAGTTTTTAAAACCAATATAAAAATATTGCTTGTATAACAAAGTATACATGGGATAGTTCTGAATGCTTACACATGCTGAAATGTCAGGACTTCTGTCATCAGTAGGTTGTTGTTATTAAAATAGTCATCTTTCAAATTTTAGTAAGCACCACATGGTTTTGCATTTTACTTTTTCATCAGATATTCATATTTTCCAGCATCACTACATGTTTGATCATCAGAAACTATTGAAGCTTTTCAGCATTAAATATGTTTACATATATATAAAAGACTATATGGTTTACAACATTATGTGTGCCACCAGTCCTGACCTGCAATAAACAGACTCCAGAATTAGAGAATAACCCAGTGGATGTGGTGCCTGCTTTGTTTCAGGACATGACCTGATTGCATTTTTTTTCCCAAGCAAATCCTGACGGTAAGGTTTCACTGCTTAGCTTGAGCAGGGACAGTACCCTCCCCAAGCTAACATCAAACTCTAAACAGCAGTTGTTATTTCATGGTTGCGTGCAAGCAGAACCAGGTCATCTGCACTGGGTTACAGGCCTGCTGGCTGTGTTTGTTGTGTCCTCCAAAGTGTGCATCTTTCCTCTTGCTACAGAGAATTGTGCTTTTGCCTTAGTAAAAAAAAAAAAACAAGGGAAAAAGGTTGATTTCTATCATTGCCTCAGTTGCTGTTATATTTGCACATTTAACAATATCAACTGAAGAAGAGTTGCACTTTTTAGCAGTTTATTTTCTGCATGCTACTTGTAATTTGCTAAAAATATTGAGCTTTTTTATGCAGTAGAAACCTTACGTTGAAGGATTATGTTATATAAATATTAAGAGGAAACTAAAGTCTGCCTGTAATTACTGAGATAGTACTCTGCAGCCTAGTAGTGTTTTGGATGAGAGAAGCAAGGATGTGTGGGACCTTCCCCCTATGACATTAGCAGGGGGTCAAATGTGCATGTAGGGCACCTGGCTCTGCACCTCCCCTCTCTCTGTGATGTTAAATGTCAACCAGCAGCATCCAGAGAAAGCAAGGTGAGCCACCATTCTAATGCTTATGCCAGGAGATCATCGCGTCTGACTCCCAAAGCCATGTTTCTCTTGTGTAGTGCAATTAAAGCTGTTAGAGAGGGGGAATTTAGTGAACCATTAACCTAAGTTTTTTTACTTGCGAAGTCGATAGTCTAAGGGTTGCTCTGCTGAAAGGAAAACCCCAGGTTTTTTCTTAAAAAAAAAAAAATTAAATGTGCCGCTTAATCTTGATTTGTTTTGGAAAGATTTGCATTTCCATCCTTAAATGCAATGGATTCTCTCAGCTGCTTTGCCCACCTTGAACATAAAAAGGTAATTGAATTAAGCAAATGAATTCATTTATTTTGGACACAGGTGCTCATCCTTCTGGAAATCATTTTGCTCTAATAACTTGTATTCCAGTGCTGCCTCTGCTTCACTTTGCTGGTCACAGTTATTTTTTTTTAAAAACAGATGCAGCGGCAGTGATATGATCACTGATTTTTCAAGGCACAGTGTGGAATAATGTATAGCTCTATAACTGCATTGCACACTTATCCAGTTGCCTCTCTGATTCTAGACACAGTTCAGTGTTGTTTCAAGCCCAAGGTGTACAGGAGGTTAGATGTAAATCTGCACCATCATAGAAGCATCCTCACTCAGAAATGGCAGCAGTCAGGTCCTTCTGCTGTACTTCTGCTTCTCTCTAATAGAAAGCCCATTGAGGCCCAATCAGCAGGTCTGTTCCAGCCTTGTAAGTGGATTTCTCCCATACCCCCAAGGTTTGTGAAATAGGGGTCAATGGGTCTGTTATTGTTTTTCTCTGCCTCTTTATCCCTACATAACTCTGTGATGTCAACAGCAAAGTGACAGAGTGCGCAGGGCGTTTGGAGAAAAAAAATAGAGAGGAAATAACTACCATTATAATCTTGCGTGTGTTTCTGCTCGCAACAGGGCTACAATTGTTCCAGCGGGCATGGATGTGTGCCCATATGAAGAATGGAAGGAGGTAAATATCACTTATCCCCCAACAGGTCGAAATGAAACAGCAGCAGCTGGCAGAGAGCTGCTGAAAATATTGAGTTTAGTCTGAAATTTATCACTAAGCGTAAGCTTTACTGTCTCTCAAATGGTACACTCTTACTGTGCAATAAGGTTCTTTGTGAAATTATGTGTGAACAGTATTGTCAAATGTGGCATTTGTGAGTTCTGTTTTTACATTTCTCAGCGGGGATGTCTTTGTCTTCTTTAATACAGTTATGTTGTGCACAGATTTTCACACACATTTTTTTTCTTTACATTGCTGCTTTGAAAGACAAATGGAAACAAATTGGAGACATTTTGAACAGATTTGTTTCTTATGTCAGAGGCGAAATGGCATTGTTTTCCATTGTGTTGCAGCTTGGTGCCATTTATTAAATAAAAGTGGGTATCCGTTATGAGGTGGAATTTTATGCCTCTGTCTGAAATGTGATCATTGCACCAAAGCACAGCCATAAATTTCTTTTTGATATAATTGTATTAATGCACCGAGTAATGGATGAGCATATGTTTCACAGTGATTACTATCCCTCTCTGACTGTGTGTCCTAGTTGCCTTCCCATCGCCTGACTATCGGAATGAGAATATGTGCCTTGAGTTAATGCTGATTGCAGCAGCTGCCAACACATGAATCTCCATGGCAACAATAACGGTTGCCAGGCAACCATGCTCTTTTAGGGACACTGAAAGAAGCCCAAAGGCGTACTAAAAATATATATATGGGTATAGTGCTTCTTGAGCACCTCAGCCGTATACACGCTATGCACAAAAGGACAAAGAGTTAAATGCTTAAGATGGCGCGTGTTATTTTCTCCTCTTCAGCCGCAGTGTGTGCTTACACTGATGTTACCCTACTTTGGCATGAGCTTTAAACGGCAGCCACAAATACTGATATCTCTTATGACATTAACACACAGAGCCATGGCAGAGGAGTTAATGCTTTTATGAGGTTATATTTGGGACTGTGGACAGTCTGGGTTAAGAAGATAGTGACAGGTTTTTTTTAACACTTGAAAAAGGGGGCAACTGTCAGCCATCTTGGCTCCTGCATGGAGCTTCCCTTGCAGCTCGCACAGACCCAGGTGGTATGCGCACACGCTGTGGAACAAAGCATTCCATCAGCGCAAGTGACATCACTGCAGTCAGCTCAGCTGTTTCTGCATGCGCTATAAATAGTGTGGTGGAAAGAGCGGATTGCCTATGCAGAAAATATTTAACTCCTGACCCCAAGCCTTAAGAGATTTTTTTCCCTTTTTTTGTGCTGAAGTGGTGAACTGGATCACAGGCAGTGCATAAAATATGGACTATGTCTGTTATTGGTTGTGTTTAAGTTTTGCATTAAAAAAAAAAGTCAGACATATAATCCTGTGCTCTGTGTGGAATATATGGCAGTGACTGTAGTTGTGAGGGACACTGTGTACTGAAATATCCAAGCCCACGTATCCACTTCTAACAGTACTGAATATAAGATCTGAAATATATGTGCTAAGTAGGATATCAGTGTTCTGTGGAATCGTTTTTGCTGTCAAAAACAAAAGTTGAGTTTGCCTCTAAAATATACAAGTTCCTTATAGACTTCAGGTTTGTTTGAGGGGGGGGCTTGTTTTCTTGTAGATAAAGATATTGCAGCCTCTAGTTGTGAAGCATGAAATTACACAGAGCAGTGACTTTTAAATACCTCCAGCACCTTAGCTGATAAAGCAACTTGTATCACAGACAAGAATCATGCTTACTGACAGAACTTCATTCATTATATCATACTAATTAGATACACTGTGGCAGCAAATGTGTGTGTGTGTGTGTGTGTTGTTTTAAGATTATATGCATATGTAGTTTGTCAGTTAAGAGTTGTCTACACAGAAAGGGATGAATGTTGAGGTGATGCCTGGTGCAAATACAAAGATAAAGCAAGGAGTAAATCAGGGCGAGAGTGTAATCAGGGGAACCAATCACAATCTTCAGAGCTGCAGCTGGTCTCCCAGCTTCCTGCAGTAGCAGCTTTTACATTACTAACACACAGCACGTTATAGCTGATTTTAGTTCACCCAGCCACTCACTAGTACCACTGCAGCCTGCGAGTCCAGTCAGCCGACTCGGGGTCGTGGTGTGGCTGGCCAGGCGCCAGGACGTGTGCAGGGGCCTATGCCATGGTGTTGGCTCTCGCAAGCTGGCAGCATTGAGGAGCGTAAAGGCATTCAGCAGCGTGAATGTCCCTTTGTCTCAGAGGAGCGTGCCAGGCTAGCTCTAATGAGGCAGCTCTTTGTGGCAGGCCTCTCAACATCAAGTGGGCTGGTGGACTCATTAACCTGACTACTGCAAATAAAGCAGGCAGGCACAAGAGACGCCTATGATAGCACACTTAAGGCCCCGCTGAATCCCCCCACCGCCACCACCGCCACAGTCATCCTTCCATCTCCTCGCTCTCTTCTTTTCCCTCCAGTCTCTCAGGTTTCCCAGGGCTCCTCTGATAGGAGGAAACCAGCCCCTGGCCTATTTCAGGTGTCCCAAATAAAGGATTGGGGTGGGGTGATTTCCACTTTCTATATTTTGTCTCATTTATACCTTGAGCTTTAATCAGATTTTAGCTCTGTGCTATAACCTGGTTTTTGTTGAAGAATGAATGAACGGCTGCAGCCGATGGAACTTAAAACGCAGAACAGGAAATATTAATGTATTTATCCACCTCTATGAACCCCACCCCCCCACCCCCACCCCTCTCCTCATATGTTAATTGCAATTTGGTGTAATCACCAGCAACTAGAGGGGCGGTAAAAAGAAGAAAAAAAAAAGGATTATAAAAACTGAAAAGGCATATATAAAAATGTTTCAATGCCTTCATTTTAATAATTTGATAAACAGTATTTTCCCCATTTATAGCTCTTTATCTTGATCAGTGGCAGTGTTTTAACTGATATGTTTCAGGTGAAATGTGCCTTACAAACACATTTTGTCAGTCAAGGTAGTCTCTTGCTGCTATATCACGTTCTGTATTAGCTGAACTGCTGTCAGTCTGATTTTAGCTCCGTGGTTAATGAGTCAAATCCTTTTATGCCATCTTGAATGTTTTAAACTTATCAACTTGAGCTGTGCCCTGATCATCTTGACTTATTTAGGTCAGCTAAGCCTTCATGAGTTGTTCTCCCAACTAATGAAGCAGTTGTAATGTTGGAACCAGGGATTGTAAGCGAGTCTGCTGAAATAGATTTGCTAACTTGTTTTGATGAATATTTTTGCAGTGGTTAGGAAGTCATATGGCTCACCACTGAATTATGTATCTGAATGAAATTGGGTCATGAACAGCTGTTCTCTGCACACTGGCAAGGACAGGTCAGATACTCATCTCACATTATGATAGTCAGTTGTTTACATTTGTCTTTTTATTTATCTCTCATAACCCTGGTGGTTATTAGCGCTCAGCATTATGGCTTATGGGTGTGGACCTTCCAGATATTGATTCAATGTTAATGTCATGTACTGTTTGATATATGACCTCTGAAATTGCTCAAGCATTTGATCAGGTTGCTTGTATGTAGATTAGATTCATTAGATATTCCCCCCACTATTTTTCATGATGTTTCCCCCACACTCATTTTACAGCCTCCCATTGTCTCCTCTGCACAGTAAATGATTTTAATCTGGTGATGCTGTGTACTCTTGATAAGCCCCGCACAGATTGAGGCAGCATCGCTGATGGTGAGGAAGAGGCTAACGCCACAATAAGCGCTAATTGTGCGGGTGCCTCATTTTCTGAAAAAGAATATTCATACCAACATCAAAGAGGTTAGCACTCCTGACACTGATAAATTGCAGACGAGGTTTCATTAATTAAGTAGGCCACTAATGTTTATTTAAATGAAATTTACGGTTGCATTATTGATTCGCCGCCACAAAATTATCTGACACGATGCACATGGATTGTGAGTTGCGGCTCTCTGCAGGAGCAGACAGACAGCAGGAGTGTGGATTGGGGGAGGCAGATAGAAATTTAGAAGAGGTCTAAAGACTGGAGGGGAAACATGAAGGATATGGTTAGGGATTTTTATAGCTACCAGCATGAAGACATTTCTGCCTTTATAGTTTTGCATTAAAGCCATAAACTGCAGATTAAAGGGTTTTTTGTTTCTTTGTTTGTTTTAAACTACACAAGTTTGGGTTTAAGATTCAAAATATTCTATGTTACCACTTGTCTTGAGGAAGGTAGCAGTAATTGAGTCAAATATACATCAGTATATTTCATTCAGGGTGGATGATAGTAGCAGCATTTTCTTATTAAAACTAGAAAATAATTTGACTAATCATTTAGTCTTTGAGTAAGACATCTAAATTTTACTTACTTTCCATATTGCGCACAATTGAATAGACCAGGTAAAATATACTCATATATAATCATTGGCCACTTTATTGGGTACACCTGTTCAACTGCTCCTTAATACAAATGTCTAATTAGCAGCAGGTCAGCGTATTTAGGCATGTAGACAGGGTCAAGATGACCTGCAGAAATTCAAATGGAGCATCAGAATAGGGAAGAAAGGTGAGGTAAGTGACTTATGGTTGTTTCAGAAACTGCTGATCTGCTGGGATTTTCCCACACAACCAATTCTAGGGTTTACAGAGAATGGTCTGAAAAAGAGAGAATATCCAGTGAGTTTCAGTTCTCTGAAAGTGAAAATCTCTTGTTGAGGTCAGATGAGAATGACCAGACTGCTTCAAGCTGATAGGAAGCAAACAGTAACTCAGATAACAACTTGTTACAACCAGGGTATGCAGAAGAGTGTCATTGAATGAGCAAATGAGCCACAACAGCAGAAGAGGCTACAATTTGAACAAACTCACCAAAATTGGATAATAGAAGATTGGAAAAATGTTGCCTGGGCTGATGAGTCTCAATTTCTGCTGCCTCATTTAGATGAAAGGGTCAGAATTTGGCGTGAAAGCATGGATCCATCCTGCCTTATAGCAATAGTTCTGGTGGAGGTGGTGTAATGGTGTGGGGGATATTTTCTTAGCATACTTTGGGCCTCTTAGTACCAGCTGAGCATTGTTTAAATCCCACAGTCTACCTCAGTATTGTTGCTGACCATGTGCATCCCTTTATTTACACCCATGTTCTGATGCAGAACAATGCGCCATGTCACAAGACTCAGATCATTTTAAACTGGTTTCTTGAACATGACAGTGAGTTCACTGTACACAAATGACCTACACGGGCACCAGATCTCAGTTCAGTAGAGCCGTTTGGAACAGGAGATTCATATCATGGACGTGCAGCCGACAAATCTGCAGAAACTGTGTGATGCTATCATGTTAATATGGGCCAAAATCTATGTTTCCAGCATATTCCTGAATCTTTGCCACAGAGATCTGAAGGAGTTCTGAAGGCAAACAGGGTCCAACCTGGTGCTAGCAAGGTGTACCTAATAAAGTGTCTGGTGAGTGTCTTACGCCATGTCATTTATTCCAAAAAAAAAAAAAAGTAAGCCAAATTACAGAAGCAGTGTGTGAAAACTAAGTTTGCACCATGATTCAGTAATATGTGGCAAGGTGAAAGATGAAAATGTAACTATTATTTGTGGTGCAGACTAGCAAGGGCGCAGAGTTTGTTTAGTTAACTAATAGCATCCGTCCTTAGCGTCCATCCTTAACATCCTCCTAATACTATGCTCTCATACTTCCTGCCAGTGTTTACAAAATCGAAGATCAGCATTATTTTCCCACAATTTTAAGTTTGCTTCTACCAAATAGAAGGAACTAGAAAATATATTGTAAATGCTTATTTTATGTGTATGGCATGCCGAGACTTATAGATATCAGGTTCCACGATTTACTTATGCAAGTGGACCCTTTCACACTCACATACGACTTGATTCATCCTGAATTCATGTTATTATATTGTATGAGAAAAATGTAAAATGGTCTTTTTTTCTGAGACATGTAAGGTTTAGGAGATGCATAAAACAATTTGATGGAGGGAATATAAACATTTTTTTTCTATTCCTATTCCATGTGGGTGGTGACTAGTTATAATTTGTGGTTGGACTTCAGAAAATGCACTGAATATCAAATTGCTCCTGCTCCTTAGGGCAGGGTTAAGTAGACCTGTGTGTGTGTGTGTGTGTGTGTGTGTGTGTGTGTGTGTGTGTGTGTGTGTGTGTGTGCGTGTGCGTGTGTGTGTGTGCGCACACATGCGTCTGCACACACATGCACCTTTTTAAGCTGATACACGCTTGGCACTGTTTGTCAACACAACACATGTAGATGAATTGCTATTGACAAGTATACACAATACACTGAGGGCTACTGAGAAGACTCAATAAAATTGAAGCATAGACTTGTTAAGATCCAAGGCCCTTCTAATTTACTATAATAGACTCTTCTATGCTTTGAAATGTGATTTAGGCTGGAGTAGTGGGTTTTGTTAGTCTGTTAACCTCTCCATCCATCGCTCCTCCCTGTAATGGAGAGGCTCGGAGTCACTCGAAGGTTTTTGTCGGGCAGACACACTGCAGCAGTCATGCAATAGCCACAGCCTTGTCTCTGTCCCACAGTAAATCATTTGACTGAACAAAAATCAATCTTAATTAGATCAGATGAAATTAACCTAGGTGTCAGAGTTCAAGCTGATACGAATAAACCAAACTGTGTGTTCCCTGAATTTGTACTGTGATTAATCTGTGATAATAAATAAAATATTACAGATGCTATTGTGGGAATTAATCTTGCTTGTAGTCAAATGTGTTTTTTAAAAATTATATTATTAACATATTTTAAATATTCTATTATTGTGAAAGCTTGTGCAACGGCAGCTGTGTGCAGCCAGTGTTCAGATGCTTATAAGAAGTTCTGCACTTCTATTTATTAAATGACTTAACACAGACAACAGTGCTCAGGCATACGCACATCAGCATCCATGCAGCGTGCCTTTATTGACGAAACAGATCTGTGTGTGTGTGTGTGTGTGTGTGTAAGAGAGAGAGAGATGAAACAGTTTCTGTTTTGTTCTGCCTCTCGGGCAGCACGCTGATGGCAGGTGCATCGGGATGACTGCCTGCCATCTGTCCAGGTATGCTGCTCCACACGCCTTCGACACACATCTCTGTTGAAGTATCTGAATTTGTGCACGAGCCCTGGTATGTGCCTGTTTTTCTCTCTCACTTCACTCTCTTGTTTATTTGTATCTGCGGCCTTTTCTCCCTGAAATTATAAAACTCTCACGAGACTAACTTAATTTCATCCACTTTTTTGTTGATAGTCTTCTTGAACCTTCACATATACACAGTGACACTTGTTGAGCACATATTAGTCCAGTAGCTGGATGTTGGAGCCCTCTATGAGAGGACAGAGCCGTACATTTATATGTGTGTTTGTAGAGGAACAAAAATGTGTAGAGGTTGAACTGAGACAGTGAAAGTGATAATGTGTGTGCGTGTGTGTGCGTGTGTGTGTGCGTGTGTGTGTGTGTGTGTGTGTGTGTGGCAGGTGGTAAATGACATTGCAAGCCAACAGACTGAGGTCAACCTTGCTGGGCATAAGCCCAAGCTATATTATCAACTGGGAAGCTGGCAGCTTGCTCTGCTGTACTGACGTGCTGCCCACACCCACTGCTATCCACACCATAGATGTACATACACAGACAACTTGCTATAATATTGATTTTTAAACAGCATGAAATTCTAAAGAAATATAATGATTCTATTGCTGGAAGCAGCAGCAGTGCTGCACAAATTGTAATACCATAATTTTGCCTGATTCACTCCATTTGATTAGTATAGGTATTGCTTAATAAAGGCACATACAGTACAGTAAATTAATTAACTTTAATTATTTGCAATATAAATATTATACAAAACGCAACTTTTTTAAATGGTTTTCCTCCACATTGGAGCTTGAACTTTATGCTAAATGAGATAGAAAGTTTATTTGTATTTTGCATCGCTGTCTGATCAAAAACACCATGTAAGATTGAACTGAGGACATTTTCAGCATTCAAAATAGATCAAGTGCTCTTTCTTCACAGCGCATCGCGTTGCCCTATCTACATCATCCCTTCAAAGGGAAAGAGAAATCTTCTGACATGCTCTCATTTTTTTTGCAGTAAGTCATGCTTCATCAGAGCTGCGTGTTGTTTGACCCACTTTACTTCAACATTTCATCCTCTGTTGTCTCAGAAGAAAGCCAAATACCACGGTGCATTTACAGTAGTTGGGGAAATGACAGAGTGCATTTTTCAAGTGCTGGTAAAGAAAATACCACAGTAACTTTACATGGTATGTATAACGACACATAGCTGCTTGCTGAAGACGATATCGTCGCGATTTGTCTTTTTTAGTAAGTGTGTGATAATTCAAGCTCCTTAGTCAGATCGTTGCCAGTGCGCGTGACATAGTACGCTCGCTTGTATGTGATAAAGTATTTCCTTCACTAGTGGCACACAGTCATGATAAAGAAAGATGAAGTTCCTGTAGCTGTTTGTTACCACTGGTTATCTGTCTCCATATCAGATGTGTGTACGAGGAAGGCAGGGAGGTCAGAGTATGTGATAGCAGAATTTTGCAATTTTATTCCTGCTGGGATCTCCTCTATATACCAACAGCTCATCAGCCATAGGAAGGAGCCCAAATTTACATCTGAGGGTAGGAGACAGGGATGGTGAGAGAGAGATGCTGAGGAGAGGGGGGAGGGGATGGGATGGAGAGAGAGAGAGAGAGAGAGAGAGAGAGAGAAAGAAAGAGGGGGAGGGGGGCACAGCAGCTGGCTCCTTTTTCCCTGTCATTATCCCTGGTCGCTGTTTCAGTCAGCCCCATTTGATGAAAGTCAAACAGTACACTAGCCATGATTATGTGACAACTAGAATTCACCTACTTAGTTAATCCTGCATCGCGGTTTAGATTTCAATTAATTTCTCTCTGGTTGCTCCATCTTCCCAGGGGACGGCGAAGGCGGGGTGGGGGGAGGGGAGCCTGCTGTGTGGATGAGGATACAGTACATGGAGATGATGGGGGGAGGGGAAGCTGTACCTAGAGAACCGAGATGGCGAAAATGCCTGCACAGCACATTCAGATATACCACGCAGAGCAGGGAGATAGTACCTGTCGGGTTTTCTTACTTTGACTGCCTAGTCAGGGAGCAATCAGCTGAATATTTTTATAGCTTCTCCTTGCTTTATGAGGGATTCGTGGTGTGTGCATGACTGCAGTGTGTGCACGTATGTCTTTGTGCCTTCCCGCGCTGTGCCCAGCAAGCGGCTGATAGTTTATCCGCGTTTCAAATGTTTTTGTTTATACACATACGTGTGAAAATGTGCGCTCACGACAAACATTTCAGAGCATGTCTGTTCCTCACAAAAAAAGAAAAGCTGCATATTAATAAGGTCTCAGAGGCCCTTTAGAGGATCAAACCCCCCAGGTTGTGATTTTCCGCCATTAGTCTTATGAGGCTGAAGGGACTGGGACTGTTTAGGCCAGTTGAACTGACGGTGCCAAGGGAACAGTGCTACCATACCTCCTTTATGCTTCCCTCTCTTCCTCTCGTCATCTTCTTCCTTCACTGTGACATTCCTTGACATTCTGATGTTTGAGTTAGAGCCTCCTGTCCGTGTCAACACAGTAAATCTTTCGCCATATGGCGTCCACTCACACCGGTTGTCTGTGGTGGGGGAGGGAAGGCGGAGGGCCTGGTGTGATGCTGCTGCACATCAATTTAAGAAATAGGCAGGTGCATTTCCAGAAGCAGTAAAAGCTGATATCTAAAACCATTATGTTCATATTTTTATGTTTTTGTGATGGCATTGGTGTAAAAGAAAATAAAAATTCTGCCTGGTAACAGCAACATTAAATTGTGGTTACTTGCATAACTCACAGTGCTCTTTAGGAAAGTAATTTAAATCAAGTTAAAACCATCTGCTTAAGTCACAAGATCTTTAAAAAATTTTTATGTAATTATTTTTGACAATGACTGCACTCAATAAAATCCATGGTAGAGTTTTATTAGTTGAGACTCCCTCCCCTGCAAACATCAGATATGGAAAAGAAAGCCTGTTTAATCTTATTATTGTATCCAGTGTTAGCGTTTTGATGATGCACATTACAGCAGATTTTACCCCTTAATTATAGTATTTTTACTCGAATTGCTACAATCTTCCCAACTTTTGCATCATTTGTTGTATGTGCTGCCAAATACTCTGCATGCCAAACATATTTCCTTTCATACTACTGCTTAATTGTTTCCATAAAAATGTATCTCATCTTGTAACTCTTTCATGTCTGCAGCTCCTTTAATGCCATTGTGTCGTTCTAAAGGATGCTGCGGTAAAGAAAGTGATCGCAATCTGCACACATATTTGTTGGATTCTTCCCTTCCCTGCTCTTCCTGCCCAGCAGGTTTTATGAATTTTAGCCCAATAGTTTTGGAGAAATCTTGCAGACACACTAAGTGCACTAAAAATATTCCTCCACCTCGGCTCCCTCCTTGGTGGAAGGATACTGCCATATACAGTCCTTGCTCTCCATGAGGTCTCATTAATAACGATGGTTGTGTGCTGTAAAACGAGAGTGACCCCTAATACTCTGCCAACCTGCTGTATTCAGCTTTCACCAGTGCAGCCTGACAATGTGGTGGGATAGTTAACACAGCTGCTCTTCCTTACCATACCTCCACCCAGGCCTGTATTTCTTCATCTTTAACCTGTCCAATCCCTGTGTGGTTCTGCTCTGCTGTCTCCTCCCTGCCGAGGTGAAGCCCTCGGAGCAGAAGATGCTGGGACACTAATGGAGCTTGGCATCCAAGCTCACTAACAGCATCCCAGATCATTCAAGATACCACTGTGAAGAGTGGGGAATTATAATGGCACACTAAGCCCAGGTGGAGTGAGACAGGGGAAAAAAGCATCTTTTTTCAAAGTTCTAACTATCTGTATGGTAACAATGGTGTATTAAATGTTCTTGCCAAAGAGTTAGAGTAAAGAGTTTCTCCAGCCTTTATATTGAAGTATCCTTGAGCAAGATACTGGGCACCAGCTTATCCATCACTCCTTTGGATAGTTCAGTTGGGAGGGTGAAGGACTGTGGTAGTTTCTCAGTAATCCTTAGGTCACTGGCTCAAAGGAGTGCTGATTTCGTGGCTGCTGAATTATCTTCAGGCAAGATACTGACTCCTGAGTTGCCCCGATGCTCCTGTGAGTGTTAGGTTCGAAAAAGGCATTTGGGTGAACGGGTGAATGAGACTTGTAGTAAGAAAGCACTTTGAGTGCTCAAAGAGTATAAAAAAGTGCTACTTGAGTACCAGTCTCAGGGACATCTATTGGCGTATGTGTGATTAGGAAGAGTTTAAAGTGTTGTACAGTATGTCAGTGAATGTGGTTTGTAGTGCAAAATGAATACCATTCAAAACCATTAAAAGAACTGGGGGAAGCAATGTTTAAGAAGTTGTAATTAATCAATTAAAGTCTTAATTAATTAAAATTTAGATTTAGGATTAATATAAAAACTGAGAAATAAATTTTTTTGTGGTGAACTATTTCTCCTGGAAGTTATTGGGTATATCCAATAAATATTCCAGGAATGGATGCTTATGAGCTGGACATTGTCATTAGTCAGCTTGCCTCAGAAGCCAATTGAGGAAAGATTTTTTTGTACCTATAAACTTTATATAAAAGAATCAATCAAGTGAAAGGCATTTTTCTTTTGTTTTAGGTTGTTTCTTGGACATAGCAGGCTAGCTGTCACACAGGCCTAGAGACCGGTCAGGGACCATCTGACAACCACCAGTTGCAAGGCAAAATCTGTGCTCTCTGACTGGTTGCAAGTGGTTGCTGGCTGTCCCTGTGAAATTAATAGCTACATCTCAATCCATACAACCACCGGTCACTTGGGAAGAGTATGTATCCCACTAGCAGGTTGCCATGCTTGCCAGTAGTTTGCATGGAAGATACTGAAACTGGAAACTGTTTGCCTTCAGAGTAAAAGTTGCACCCTTTGAAACATGTTGTTTCAGGATAAAATGCAGCGTTTACTTTGAAGGCAAACATTCAACTTTTTCAAGTTTCATTACTGCTCAGAAGTTAGTTAATGAGTCCCAGTCATTGACTGTGGCAATTCATTACCGACCAAAGCAATCGCAAAGGGGTGAAGCACCCTTTTTGTCACCCTTTTCACCAACACTTGGTAACCACTCACCAACCAGTCAGGGAATATACGTTTTCCCACAGTGACCAAAGGTTCTCAGCAAGTCTCTAGGCCTGTGTGATGAGGCCTAATTGAACCTTTTAATTTAATTATTCTGGGATTTGGACCCAGAAACGCTCATATTAATTCATTAATCAGTAAGGTTTGTATTTTTCTAAAACATTTTAAACCAATCAGCAAAGCATAGCTACAGTAAAAAAAAAAACAATAAAAAAGAAAAACAGCGGTAGTGATACTGTGGATATGTCACTCTACTGTTTCTTTTTTCTTAGAACTAACTTGTCACACTCAGATAACCTGACATATGTAAAGTCTACAGACTAAGCAGGAAAAGCAAAGGTCCAGCATCTAGTTCAATGAATACTACATTAATGAGTCTAACACAAAATCTATTTTAAAACATGCCTTCTTGCTTTTATACCTTCATATTTTTATGTAAATTTAAAAAATATGTAACATGTATTTGCTAGCTTTAGAGGCGCTACAAAGCCTCTGTGCCCTAGGACAGGCTAACTGCCCAGCGGCTATATTATTTATCTACACGATAGTATCAATGTTCTCATCTAACTCTTTTTCAAAAGATCAAAACCTCCTGAAGTGTTGAACTATTCCTTTAATGTTTAGAAATTAAGAAACATCAAAAACTGCAGCAGTGTCATAGAGAAGAACTGTGTGCTAGAAAGAGACATGAGCAGAGAATTTTCCTGGCTCTGTAATGGCTGCCATCCTCTCTCTCTCTCCCACCCCTCCTCTTCCTCCTCCTTACGGCTGCGGCTCTGTGGATCCTCGGTGCCCAGGCATGGTGTACTGAACATGCATGGCAGCGTGTTTCCTCCTGTAGCAAGCTAACTTCTGCACCACTCCTCTCGCTATTTCAAGGAAAGTGCAACCTTTGCCTTGGGCCTTAATTATGTTCAATTTGCCAAGCTGGGCCTGAAACCATTGGGGGGTGGAAAAGCTCTCTGACCTATTTATCAATGCAGCTTTTTCCTTCCACTGACGGAGACTGAACCAAAAAGGCATGGGTAGAGAGAGAGAGAGAGTAAAAAAAAAAACAGTTCACAGTTTTCACATGAGCAGAGTAGGTACAGCATAGGATGAATGGGGCTAATGTAATATATACATTAAATTATTTAGAGAGTGCTTTTGTGGGAGTGTGACTGTGCTATTTAATTTTTTTCTAGCCTATATTTTATTATAAAGTCCTATTAAATTGTAATAAAAGCAACTCTTTTTTTGTAGCAAACAGTAAAATGTCAGGACATACGCGTTCCAGAAAAAGAATGAGCCAGTGTTATTTTTGGTTTCACCTGTATCTCCTAACCACACTGCTGCTCTTTCAATAGAGACTGAAGACACTTCTTCAGACCACATGATTGGAGGTAAACACTGAGGAGGCCATTGACCTTTCATTATAGCTTCTGATAAGGCCAACTATCTCCCCTCTCTACACTGTGCCCTAAATGTCAAGTCACTGTATGTGTTATAATTACCCTGAGTTGGTATTTTCCTCCTCTTTATGTTTCAATGCATGGAGAGCAAATCCTGCTAGTGCAGGTTGGCTGAGGACATGTCACCGTGTTAGATGTGTGAGGTTAATTTAGCTGTTCACAGGCTAATCAGTTTTCTATTTTTTTTTCTTTTCCCTTTTTGCAGCATAGCATTTTCCAAACATGGAAGACGTTCTTAACACTGAGAATTTACCTCCCCAGAGTCGAGGGCTTGTTAATACACTCTCATTAGGAGGTTTTATGCATGGACAAATAAACAAATGCTAATAAACTCCTAATTATTTTCTCACAGCAAATTCAGGGATTTTGAATATTCATGTTTAATCAAAAAGTAGTGTAATTATTTTCCCCTTTGCCCGAATGTTACTGAGCATAATATTTTTTTTGAAAAATCTTCTTAAAAAACTATTTGACAGTCAGAAACTTGTTTCAAGAACAAAGAGGTAACTCCTAAATTAAGATTTTATTTTTATTTTTTTACAAGGAGTACTACATGTGTGTGATTGCTGAGAGAATATTTTGATTATACCACTGACAAAGGTGCTAAAAAGTGCAGGCTGTGCTTTTCTGCACATGTATATTTAATTGGTTGATTAATAATGTTCTCACCGTGAGCAATTTCCATGTTTTTGCCTGAAGTTGTAGTTTTTGTAGTGATTATATTTTGTTGTGAAAGATAATGTCAGAATCCTACGGAGTTTTTTTTTTTCCTTTACAAGAGAACCGCCCAACTTCGACTCAGTTCAATGCACCATATTTCAACTCTATTGTGACTCTTTTTTTTTCCTTGAGAAAAACATTGTGCATCACTAATACAATTTGACTTGCAGGTGCAATTGTGTGGAAGAAGGTTGGCCCATTTTGCTGAGTGTCAGAAAAGGCTTTTAAACTGTCACCACACTTTCTCCTTCCTTCATACAGAAACCTTTTAGACGTCCTCTTTGCTGGGTTGGACAATGGTGTGTCAACGCTGTTACCTTATTCTGATTTTTGCTGCCGAGTTATTCGATAGTCTAGTGGCCAATCAGTTCTCTTAGGTATACTTTTAAGGGTGTGGGCATTGTGAGTTTTGATGCCGTAAATGTACATACCACATCAGGAGTCCAAGTCTTGTTTGCATGTTGACAGACTGCCATAATTCAAGATGGCACCTGTCTCACTGATGTCTTTACCGCTGCTGCTCTGAGTCCTCTGCAGCTTAGTGACAGCCCAAGTCTTTGCTGACATGTAAACCCCTGTGAGAATCAGAGAATCTGAGATTAGGAATGTCGTCGTTAGCATTTGGAAGTGTCAGTCTCTCCGTTGAGGATGTGGTGTCACATTAATTGTGAGCTTAAAACCGGTAGGGTGCTGAAAGACATTGGTCCATGCCATGTTTTGCCGCATGCATTTAACAAGTGCAGCCATCACTTGCACGTGCCACACAACGAAGTAAGGAAAAAATGAAATTATGATTTGCGATGACAAATCTGAGATGTGTGCGTGCTACCACAAAAACAGCAACAAGTCATGAATAATGCATGGCTGCCGTGGGCTATAGATTAAGTGTGAATATTCATTAATTTGCTTGCCCTTTGGGAGGTGATGCAAATTCATACAAAAGCATACTGGCAACTGGGTTAGCCACCATTCACAGGGGTAAATATGGGTAACGATGGAGGATGTCGGTTATTTTTTTTCCATAAATACCTGACCTGCTTGTAAAATGAAGGACAGCATTGGCTCTGTTAAGAAGTTTAAACAGGGTTTTCCTGAAGTAGTAACCCCCCACCCACACACACACACCTCCCCACCTCTTAAGTGCTAAGTTACCAGAGCAGGGAAAGCCCATTAGGGTAAAGAAGGTGGGGGAAGGCAAGAGTTTGAGTGATTAGGCTGATTGGATATAGCAGCACTAGGTTGCTCAGGTCAAAACTAATCAGCTTCAGAACAGAGGGAAGGTCCTTATGACTAAAAGAGAGAAAGATGGAGGGATGCGACTGCTGTCCAGTGTAAAGAGGCGTCATGTCGCACACACAAACAATAACACTCCCGTACAGCCCCAAGCAACCACAGAGCAGTTACTGAGTCAGCACAGAGATGGATGAGCAACTAACGAGAACAAGCAGCCAATATTTAATTCTTCTTTTCACATTGTGCATTTGGACAGTGCAACCTGGCTGAGCTCAAGCCTTCAGGACGTAAGGAGAGAAAAGGGAGGAAACTCTGAAATCTGCAGGTTTTCAGTCTCACTTTTACTGACAACACCCTGAAACGAAGCAGAAGTATTCCCAGTGTACCTATGCCAGCTCTCGGCTGTGGCTTCATTTCTACACTCACTGTCTCCCTTTTTTCAAGCATAAAAAAAATAAATAAACCTTGAGCAGGATAAATTGATTTTGTTTAGGGGATCATTTGCACATTTATCCACACTACATGCAGGACCCTGTTATGTAGATTTCCCCCCGCAGCAGGCACTGGCAAGAAGACGAGCAGGAATTGGACAGAGATAAACGACTCATTAACCCCAAATTGATCATGAGCTGCACACTTGTGAGGATATTTCATCATTAATATTTCAACTTAATTATTTGTGCCCATGTTGACTCTGAGGTCCTAATTTACACATCATCTTGTGATGTATGAATTATTGTAATGGACAATATTTGAGCAGTTATTTCTCCCACTGCCACCATTTTTCTACCACCCCTTCGTTACCCAACTCTATGGCTTGATTTTTCTCTGTGTGCTGAAATTATTCTGCCATGTGACAAACTCATATTGTAGAGGCTTAAATCTTGTAGATTGTCACTTATAAATTAAACTCTCCAGGCTGAGGGAATTCTCCTTTGCACACATGTACTCCGTCTGAACTGCAGGCTCAATGTCTCTGATTTCCCCTTCGTTTGTTCACTCAAGTGCACTTCTCAGCAGCGAAAAATCACTTTTGAGAAACGCTGTCAGCAGAGATTGAATTTCTTATAAGGGGAAGAGAGTTTGGCAAAACATTTTCATGAAGTTCCATGTTCATCTTGCCTGAGCTCTTGCCTGTGTTGTCCCCACTTTTATTCTGTATGACATGCAGTAGGTATCAGCGTGGTGATTTGCTATCCCTCAGAGGTGGAATGTCTGCTTTGCTTTGTTTACCACTCTCCCTGTTGTCCCTGTCACTTGTGCTCAGTGAGACAGTGGCAACTAGGGGGAAACTTTCATTTCCACTAACCCGCTGCCTTCGGTGCACCAACAGTTCTGAGGATCAGTGCGCCACAAATCATTCTGTACACTTCTACTATAACATCAAATGGCTGAGAAACAGCTAAAGCCCGACAGCAGGTGTGCTCTGAATCGTTCAGATCAACATGTCAACACCTTTAACAAGACATCTCATTTCAGGCTCCTGCGCTGTTACCACAGCTTCGGCTTTAGTAGATGCCTCTGACTGAGGTTTGAGGTTCGGAGCAGAGAGCCAGATTGAGAGGTCTGGGGATTGGAGGTGAGTGCAAACCTGTGCATCAGCATCTCTTAATCCCAAAGAGCCATAATCTGGGATTAGTGATCCTCTCCTCACTGGATCCAGATTAGAGCATCCGCTCATGGAAGAGCCTCTGCAGCAACGGCTGGCAACACCTCCCCGACCCCTATGGGAGGAGCTTGGAAGGGCTGTGATGCTTCCTGATTGGAGGAAGCTGCGGATAAACTATGTGGTGACAGGGGTTGCCAGGACGATCATGCTGGCTTTGCCATGATTGGTTGTGTCAGAGCTTAGGATGTTGGCCTGTCCTCAGACCAGCATTAGATCAATCGCTACTTGTATAAACGTATCTACACGCACACACTGTTGAACATGCATGTAAATGATTGAAAGCTGCTCACTCTTAAGTCCAACAAATTATTCAACACACTCATCAAACACAGAGGTATTGATTTATGGATCCAAAAGTGACCAGTGCAAGCAGTATTTCACTCGCTTGTGTGTGTGTGTTGGTCAGTGGATCGTGCTTGTTGTCATCTGTCACTAATGTGCACTCACACACGGCAGTAGCAGCAGCCCACATAGGTCAATCTCATCACCCTGCTCACTGGCACATGGTGGAACCATAATCCTAAGGGTCAGAGGTCAGCTTCATGCTGCTTGTCTGGCTGAAAGGGCAGATGGGACACACGCGTGCATGGACACACACTGGTCAGCTTCATGCTGCTGGGTTGGTTTGAAGGGCAGATGGGTGCATTGTGTCATAATGGCGGCTGAGTTACAGCCTGTGGGGGCAGCCATATTGTCATTGAGAGGACACTCGGTGGGTCAGGTGTACAGAGGCGGACACTGATTGCAGTGTTTCATGCAGAGTTTGTTTCAGCTGGTTATATCCATGCAATCTCCCAAGAAGTAACCTAAATGGCATTTACATTACTTCTTGGGAGATTGCATGGATATAACCAGCTGAAACAAACTCTGCATGAAACACTGCAATC
>VUQK01012348.1:0-10320 GCA_015106715.1 Bujurquina vittata
GTCTTCTTTGCTTTGGCTGCTTTTCATTTTACTGGCATGCCATGCTCTTTTTTTTTTTTTTTGACCCTAAACTTCCACATATTTGATGCTAATCAAAGTGCACAACCCTGTCCAGAAAGCGTGACTAAACCTTAAACTTTGCTAGTTACGCTAACACTTTAATGAGGCAAATTATTTTGGTTCGTTGAAATGTCAAAGCGTGAAGAGGGACAAGCCCATTTACATGTCCCATGCCCTGGCAAGGTAAATATCCTTGGCTTTAACTTGACAGGGTCAGCCTGCTTTGGCTTTGTCTTCTCTTGGGACATCATTAAATTTCTGTTTCCAGCACCTGAGCCTCTTTTAGGAACCTGATCACGTTCCTCCCTATCTCCCTCAGCTATAATGTGATGTCCTCTTTCTATGTCCTGGCTCAATTTTTTAAAACATAAAGTTTCTGCTTACTCCCAAGACTGGCCACTTTTTATTCAGGCATCATGGAACTCGGGCGTCGTTGGAAGGCCAGCCAAGCAGCCCTTTTGAAACCACTCTTGGCCTAGTTTGTGCTAACCTATGGACAGCTGTATTAAAATCATCACTATGTAGTACTGCGCCCCACAAAGCCAAACAGACAAAAAGAGACCTTGCTGTGTTTTAATAGTCAAGGTCAGTCTAAAACCTTTCTAAACACTAATTATAGCTATTAAACAATATGTGCTTTTAACAGTACAGTGGCCATGCACTGTTGCCTTATACATGAATCAAGAGAAACACTGAAAATAAAACAGTGGTGCCCCTTTACAGTGCATGCTGTCCTAAGAAGGGTTCTTTTTTTACTCTTATTTTTTATGTACACCACTTTTGACAGTAGGGTTTGGACAGTTGTGAAGACCTGTGCAATTCTCAGCTACTTTTTCATTTCTTGGGGATTTTTTTTTTTGTTTTTACATATTTGTACTGCAATTTATTATTGCATATACAGTCTGAACACACGCACACACAGCAGAAAGTCCAAGGCATTGATCTGGCCTCCAACCCCCTTTGGTCACAATCAGATCAATGCACCAGAACAAGCTTGATCCACACACACACAAAAAGAAAAAGAAAAAGCAAGGGCACAGTTTCTACCAAGCTGTGCGTTCACATACTGATAGAGTTTAAACTCAGGGTTAGGGTTTTCTGCTAAGTCATGAGTTTCAAACAGAATGCCGAAAAATTTTAGAGCCGCAATTCCCCAAAAGTCATGGCAGAGCAAATTATTTTGAAAGCTAAAAACCCAAAAGCCTTTAGTATAATGTATAATTTAAGATATTCTGCAGGTCTCTTAAATAAAGTAAACAAAGGTGCTTAATGAAGAAGTTTTAAAGTTTAAAATTGTATACACAGTCTTTTGATTTGATTATTGAAAAAAAGGGCTAGCTTTTTTCTTATTGTGCAAATCCACCTACTGGCACCACTACGTTCGCTAATCGACAGGTTATTTCATTTGTTGTGTCCATGCAGAAATGTGTGTAATTATGACATTTAGCCTTTACAGGGAGCCGTGTTGGGTTATGTCAGGTTGCCAAGCAACAAGTAGATTTGTTTTTGGTTTTTTTTCCTTTTTGGCCAAGAGCAGTGACATTCTGGAGTCTCTGCTGCTTCTGGAGCCGTTTCCACTTCTATCATTATGCTAAACTAACTACTTACTGGCTCTAACTTGCTGGACGGATGAGCGCATGAGATGTGTGAATATTCACATCTAAATGGATTTTCCAAAAATGGTGAACTTAAAACTGATTATTGGAGCCTTCAGTCTGCACACAATTAAAAAAAAATAAAAAATAAATCACTGAGCCTTATCTTTGGACAGGTAGATTTATCACAGTTCCCATGACAACATGGTACATATGCAATACCAGTCAGACTGGATAAATTGATTAGGTGTGATGGCTCAGCACTTCCTATGTGCCGTCCTTTTTTCTGCATCAGTACTGCTGGGCTTGATTGACCTTGACCAGACCCGAGGTGAAAACCATCGAGCTTTATTTCGCATTTTAAGCATTTATCTGGTACCGTTATTCTGGGGAACTTTGCAAAGGACACTTGAGCCGTCAGTCATCCGTCCCATTGTCACTGACACATCACAGTTGAGGGGTAAGTTCAGTGCATCCTGTAATTTTCCTTCCATTTAACAAAAAACGCTCGAAGGGCCAAAAGTTAAATGTATGGATGTATTTATTGTGTGTGTGCGTGCGCGCGCGCGTGTAATAGTTTTTCCATCAAAAGAGTAATTTGTCTTTTCATCCTCGCCTGTGTTCTACGTGTCATATGCGTGACTGTAGCAGAAACTGAGATTATATCCATTGTCGGGTATTTGGAATGCACTACTATCATCACTACTGTGGGATTCAGAATATGTCCTGATTTAAGAAAAGCTAAAGAGAAAAAAAATAACCTGCCTTGACAAAATTACCAGATGAATGCTGTAAACGTCACATCAAAGGTGGGTATTGTAATGTCATCCTGTGGTTTGTGAAGTCCCATTGCCTCAAGGCAGGTGTTTCCATAGTTATCGTCTGAAAACAGGCATCACAAGCATGGCACAGATCTCACTGTGAAAGTGAAGGACACTGCAGACTCATTGGCTTAAAACGTGCCCTCACAGGGCATTAGCTAATGAACATAACCTGCTTCTCCCTTCTTTCTGAGTCCAGTAATTCACAAAACGAACCTCATGTTTTATTCAATATGACTTATAGTAAAATGAGTGACTGAGACCATATAAAGCTGTCGAGAACATGTTTACCGAGGTCACAGAGAAGTAAAGCTGAGGGCATTTCCCCCCCACAGACTTCCATACAACTGTTCAGTAAGTCTTTCTGCTCTGCTGCCAAAGAACTCCTTGAGTGCAACTGAATCATGGGAGTGGATCTGAAAAAACAGCTTTCATTTTGCACCAGAAATGAGAAGGTCTAGTCATATGCAGCTTCTCATATATGCTAAAAATATCTCATTGATTACCTGTGGCTCTTAATGTCTGGGAAACCCTGCTCTAGCTGTGCTTAAACCAATTACACTACCATTTCTTTCTTTATATGTAAACCCTTTTTTTCTCTTTTATACTCAATCTTGTCTGAAACACAATAGCCCCACAGCAGGGGCTACATTTTTTTATTGCCTGAAAAGAGAGCCCAGGCGGAGAGCACAGAGTCCCATTCTTTCTCGGGCACAATATTCCAAAAGGTTTTTTTAAGAATCTATTTTGTGGAATGATACCAAAAAAAACCTGTTGCCAGCTTTACGTGAGTTCTGCCCTTTTCCTATCGAAGGAACGTTACGTTCTTTCGATGCTGTTCTTCATTAAATAAATCAGTTTATCCTCCCCACACACACACACACACACACAGGTTCCCAGTATTTCTTTTGGTCAGATCCTGCCACGATAAGATTCTGTGGTTGATTTTGTGTCTCCCTTTGAAAGGATTATTCCGCACAAAATGCTGCAGGGATGCCTGGATAACTGTTTTAGCTGATCTGTTGTATCTAGGGCCATCTGCTGTGTTAAAACAGCAACTACTGACCACAGATATGGCTCAGTGCTACATTTCTCATCTCACGATCTGGCTGATCTGATATTGTTGCCAGATAGTCCTATTTGTATTTAGCTTGTCCTGTTTGTGAATTGGATATTATTAAAAGGGATTGCATGTGGGAATGTATCTGTTCTCTTACTGTATTGTACTTGTGGTCCTGTGGGGATTTATCATTTGAGCTGCAGGCTGATGATTATGAAAACAAAAAGCTTCATCGGCAGTGGCGGCTTTTTCATTTCTCACCAGTTTGGGCACTGAGATATTGTACCGGCCCTCTGAGAGGTCTAATGACTATGTGCTAATTAGAAAGCAGGCAGGATGTGAAAGAGCAGGTACAACTGAAGGAGAAGTACTGTGGACACCGAGGGACTGCGGGGCTCTGAGAAAAGGTCATGTGAGGCAGCTGTGTGACCACTGTGAAGGATAGTACATGACATGAGGACAAAGCCAGTGACCCGACACTCTCAGAGCATCCTGACACACCACGCTCTGCTTAGCACACCTTTCATAAGACACACCTGGTATCTGACCTGCTTTCAGCTCGCAAATGGCAAAAAAAAAAAAAAATCCCCATTTATTAAAGTTACAAATAGACTTTGTCTGTTTCAGCCACTTTCACTGCAGCAAGAAGCAATATTTAGAAAGCTTGAAACTTCGTTACATAGTGTAATGTGAAACCATTTGATGATCCATTTTAAAACTCGAAGCGAAAGCGTCTAGATTCCATTTAAGTACCGGTGGGCTCAGTGGAAATCAAACCAATAAATGCGGAAGTGCACCCACTGAGCTGTGCACGATGTGGTTTGATTCTGCGTCGACAATGGGGAAAGCAAAAGGGTGGGATGTTTATTCTCCACGGGGATTCAGTATGTCGAGATTAGAAAGCATTTGGTGATTTCATTAATGAGTTTTGTTGCATTGAGTGATCACAGTCATGGTCTCCACCAGCAACGATGCTGGAAGATGTAATTACTCTGAAAGTAATTATTTGTGCTCTATTTGGAGGACGACAGGAACGATGATGGTTGCCTGATGGTGGTCGATGCCCTTGCCTGAAGTCTTGACAGCGTACACTGTGGTACAGTACACTGTCTTCTGCCAGCATTTATTTTAAAAATGACATCTACATACAGCAATTTTGTGCATAAATTAAGGTTTACATGTTTAAGTTAACCAACACACTACTTAAACTCATTTTCCGAGCAGTTTTTCTTCCAAACTGAGAGAAAAGCAAATTGATTTTTGTTGAAATTTCTCTTGGGACTGGATCAAAAGTGCAGTTTTGTGTGCTTCACTGAGTAACCAGAAGCATTTCCTCCATTTTGGATGAATTCGTATTTAAACATCTGTTAAGGTTTGAAAAGGAACACGTAGTCCCCAACAGAAAGTTGAATTTGTAGGGAAATCTAACTGAAAATTAAACTACATCTAGTATGCATAATTTTCCAGCAAAAATTATGTGCAAAATAACCTCCATGCTTGAGGACCCTGGGGTAGTATTTCTCATTATTCATAGTGGGGGCATTTCTGAATAGTATAGAGGGAAACAGTTATTACTACAAATAAACACCAAACCAGTCAGCTTGAGCACTGAGTTACACTTTCTTGCATTAGGAGAGTGGGCTGCCCCAGAGCACTACGGCACTCAGTCACATTAATGCACAAGATTCAACCACACGATGATGGAGCGACCAAAATGCAACCTGAGAACTGAATTCCTCACTGGGCAGTTAAATGAAGGACAGCACACCTCAGCAATTGTAACAATGCTAACATTTATGCTGCACATCATAACCACCAGTGGCCTACAAATGTTTTTTTTAAAGTCAACAATCCAAGTAAGTAGTATATCACAATAAACAAGTTTCTGAGTTTTGAGAACTAACATCACAGTGAATACTCAGCTGATGGTCATCGTCTAAGATGACAAGCCGACAGCAAAGTCTGTGCAGGTCAGGGCTGCTCACGACTCATAAAGTTGGTCTTTCCTCTTCGTGTTGGACCATGCATGTTGTGCTGGATGGGTTCTCCGATACGCGTCACACGCTGATACACCATGTCCTCCTCGTTTTCCCCTTTCTTCCCTGTATGTCTCTATTACTGTGTTCGTGTAAGAACTGTGTGCTGGCAAGGGCACGTGGACTGGAGCTCCAGACCGGGACCCAAGGAGTACTCTTCCTGTCACGGGATGAATATGTCATATCTCGTGTTGAGGTAACATACTGCATCGGGCTGTTTGTCTTGTATTTCTGCTGTATCATGTTAACATGACAACATGTTACTATGGCAGTATGACAATCTGTTGTGGAAAGGTATGACGCCTGTTTGCTCCTGTTTGATGCAGATCATTTGTATTGGATGTGGTAGAAGTGATAAATGGATTAAAATTCTTCCTCTCAGCATTCAGTCTGAACTGATTATAAACTTTTACTAAATCTACCTAGAGGGGTTATGTACTGCATGGTCATTTCATTTCATGTTGTTTGATGTGCTAATTTAATTTTCTTCTAAGCTTTCCCGACTTAACTGATACCTTGCAGTCCAAAGAAATTAAATGCTGCTGTGAAGCTCTAATAGTATTTTGTCCTTACTCTAGGTTTTATTACTGAGATTTGCTTTGAAATGCATTATTGTGTACCTAATGCAGGACAACGGATACTTTGTGTAAATTATAAATGAGCTCGAAAACAAAAGTGTCCGTGTGCTCAATTTTCTTCCTTACATTTAAATGAAAACCCATCATCTTATTGTAGATACATTCATTAATCTGAATCTAATTAGCCTTTAGGGTCAGCCGCAGTTTAATAGTACTGCTTTTTCATTCAGATTATTATAAGAGGAATGGTTCAAGTATTTATGTCTGTCCTTCAATTTAAATTGAAATGGGGTTTGGGTAAATGGTAGATTTAAAGAGTTCAGAATTAGACGGTGTGGTTGGATTCGTTATTCCTATATCTCTACACAACCTTAGCCTTCACTCTGGGTCTACTTGTAAACATGTTGAACACAATGCCAGTTTGTTTCTTTGTTAAGGAACAAGACTGAATAGCATTGGTTCAATAAGGGTATCACTATGGAAACTGCATTTCCCCTTTTTGTCGACCTGCTGGCATGAGGTGGAACATGCTTCAGTAACCCAGCTGATATTGCAATGTCCCAATGGTCTTATTTGGGTTTCTTATAATATGAGTTTCTCCCATAAAGTAGAAAAAGACTAGAGATGTAAAAATATATGAGTGGAATAATACCCTAAATATGTCTAACTACACCAAATGGGATAGTCAAGGCAATACACAGTAATAATAGTAATAATAGTAATAATAATAATAATAATGACAGAGAGATCGAGAAACAGTTTACCCCCCCTGGCAACATGAAGAGGAGACATCCTGCAGGAGGTGTTGGACAGGTCGGGTGCAATGTGTATCAGGTGGCAGTCAAGGGTGAAGGCCCTGACGGACTGATCCTCGGATATCAAGTCTGGCTTTGGGACATGGAATGTCAACTTTCTGATGCGGAAGGAGGCTATTCTGTAAGGCTGAGATACCAGCGCGATATAGTTGAGCTCCCCTCAGTGCGCAGCCTGGGCTCTGGAACCAGTCTCCTGGAAAGGGGCTGAACTCTGTTCCAGTCTGGAGTTGCCCTCAGTGAGAGGTGGTGGGCTGGAGTGGGTATCCTTCTATCACCTCAGCTTGCTACCTGTTCATTAGTTTGCCTGACAGAGCCTCCAGTGCAAAAGATCTTCAGCTCCCACCTCTGGCAGAACTTCAACAGCAGTCTGAGTGAAGCTGAGGACATTGAGTCTTAATGGGCCACGTTCCTCACCTCCATTGCTGTATGGAGCTGCGGCTGCAAGGTGGTTGGCACAGAACATGAATCAAAGATTTATTTAACTGAAGGTTTATATTCTGTACTGGCTGGTGCAGAATCAGGAGTCCAATCAGGCTTGGTTAGCCTGTGGGACTTCGAAGGCTGCTGATGGATATGGGTGGTGGCTGAGGAGAGGGAGGTCTGGGTTTCTCTGCTTAGGCTGCAGATGCCCCCACTACCTGGCCTCTGATAAGTGAAAGAAAATGGACGGATGGAGTAAAATTGTGGCTGCTAGCAAAATTATATAAACATTTATTGCTCTGCAAAATAGACCAATTAGTCAAGGCATAACAACCCCAGATAGTCAGTGTTTTTTACTCCCTGTAAAAAAGTCAAAAATGACACTACTTGTCACAATACAAAATAAACATGAGTCTATACACTCACATACTGACAGAAATCCCTATCCTAATGAAGACACCTACAAGATTATTCTTCTAGTGAAATGGAGGCCACAGTGCTCCAACAGTGACTGCTCAACACTGCTTTTATTTAAAATTTTGTTAAAAATAAAAGCACTGTCCACAGTGCCAAGACATAATTGTTGCTTAGTAAATGCAATGCAATCCCTGAATTTAGTACATCAATGCACTAAATTACTGAGCAACAGACAAATATGTGATTACAGTAATGCATTACAAAGTAACTTTTCACACAAAGCACTGCAGGCAGGTGACGTGAACAACAGTGAATATCGTGTTATATTGCAATGTTCTGATAGGAAAGCTTGGGTCATGTGGAAACTATTTTGGCATATGTTGTAGACCCGTGCCCCTCCCCAACCAACCCAAAAAACCACAGGATACATTGGCTCCATTACAAATGTACAGATGCCCAACATTCCCAGCATACATCTGGAGGACCTGTGCCCATGCAGTCATGAGTCAGGGAGGTATTGTGGCTGATGGATTTAGTTCACATCTTTTAGAGGAAAGAAGGGCCTCACAATGGGAGCAATAAGAGTGAAACATAAACACACTTCATTAGTTACACCTCACTAGTACTGGGTTGGACCCCTTTTTGCCTTCAGAACTGCTTTAATTCTTTGTGGCGTAAAGATTCAACAAGGTGATGGAAACATTCCTCAGACATGTTGGCCCGTGCTGAAATCACTCAGCTGCTGCAGAGTTGTCATGATGTGACTCTCCTGCTCCTGTTGTCTCAAAAGCGTTCTGCTAAATTGAGATCTGCTGTGGAGGCTATTTGAGTACAGTCACGTTCAAGAAACCAGTTTGACGTGATTTGAGTTTTATGGACACGCCATCAGAAGATGGACACGGTCAGCAGCAAAGTGGTGTTTAAATGATGCTCAGCTGGTACTCGGGAGTCCAAAGAAAATATCCGGCACACTGTTAGACCACCACCAGCCTGAGCCAAAAAGATATGGATCCATGCTTTCATGATGTTTACATGTAGTTCAGTCCCTACCATTCGAGAGTCACGGCAGAACTTTCTCTTTTTCAGACCTTTTTCTTGCATTCTGTTACATTGCAAAGGAAATTCCTCGTGTGCTCCATTATATTAAACTTGTAAGTTATGGCATACATGTGCTTACCATAAATTGATAGACATACCCTATGCAACACAAAGATATTTCTGCTAGACAACTGGCTGCATTTTTTTAAAGGCTTGTGTACAGTATGCATGACTCTCAGAGAAAATAAATCACCTTTACTGGCTTCTACAACTGAAACAGTATTGAAGTGATTCTCAGCATGCCCACACTAAGTAATCCTGTTTGTGTAGCCTTCCATGCTTATTGCTGCAGTGATTCTTTGGCACTGAGACGAGTTAAGTAAAATGAAAAAAGAAAAGGGAGATTTTTTAGGAGCTGTTCCATTTTAAGGTGTTACAATTCAAAGCTGAAAATATTCACCTGCAGCAAGCAAACAAAGAGCTCCAAGATAAGAGAAGAAAGCAGATGCCTTATAACCACACTCAGATTTTCCAGAAATACAAACTCCATGCTCTTGAAAAGCTTAAATGAATTCAAAATAAGTTCCTTTTCAGGTCTCATTAGCCTGCTAAGAACGTGTTTGTTGTTACGTCACCTTTTAATTTATTTTTCGTTACCTGTGCAAATATATTGGTCAAAGAAAATTAAAGCAATATTTTGAAATCATATCATCTCAATGGGAAAAAAATTATACTGGAGGTCTATACTGATATGGACTGAGTAATGTGATAGGGGCGATCATCAACCTACAGAGGGCGGAATTCAAAGACTCCCCAAAAAGCAAAGTACAAAATAATGAGGGAGGTTTATCCATTTTGCAGAAATTTCCTTGCAGTAATTCAAAAAAGGTAATTAGTAGTTTGTATGCCCCCCACATGCTTGTATGCATACCTGGCAACCTCAGAGGAATGCTCCTAAAGAAAAAATGTGTGGTGTCCTGGACCAGAGCATCACTGAGCTCCGGGACAGTCTGAGGTGCAACCTGGTGGCATCGGATGGACCGAAACATAACGTTCCAAAAGGTGTTCCATTGGATATGGGTCAGGTAAGCATGGGGGTCAGTCAGTGGAATCAAATTCTTCACTTCCAGAAACTGCCTGCATACTCTCAGCACACGATGCCGGCCATTGTCATACACCAGGAGGAACCTAGGACCCACTGCACCAGCATAGGCTCTGACAGTGGTCCAAGGACTTCATCCCAATACCTAATACCAATTCGATGTAAGTCAAGTGTTATCGTCAAGATTTAGCCTTTAGTGGCAATATAACATGCAATGATCAAATAGGCTGTAAAATAGCTGACATGTGTGCTACCAATTATACACAAGAGAAGCAAAATGTGATCACAAAGTTCTGCCACTTTGCCCATAAAAATCAGAACATTACTTTATGTAAATTTTTATCACCCCCACCCCCTACCTCTCTCCCCCCTGCTGGT
>VUQK01012349.1:0-17631 GCA_015106715.1 Bujurquina vittata
AATCAGAGAGAGGTGACTGTGGAGTAGCATATGCAGGAAGGCTGCATATGCACATATGCACGTACGTGTGTGTGTGCATGTGTGTGTGTGCGTGTGTGTGTGTGTGTGTGCGTGTGCGTGTGTGTGTGTGTGTGTGTGTTTAAGCGAGTGTGCCACTCTCAGTGTGCTGTGCATATGTTTGCATATGCTGGTCAGCATATTTGCCTGTGTCATATTTGCAGCTTTCAGGCTTCCAATCTGTGCAGACCACAAGTGCTACAGATTTTATTTTATTTTATTTTAGTCAGCTAAAACATGAATAAATTGCACATTTTTTTTGCTTTTTTACAGCACCCCAAGGTCCGCAACGTGTTCAACTTGGACTTCCCAGACAGCAACCATCTTGCCAAAACCCTAACTATTGTCTCAGGTCCAGACACGGTGAATCTGACCTATCATAACTTCTTTGCCTCAAAGGAAAAAGTGACACAGGTAATAAACCACTGTAAATCTGTGTTTCACTGGCTACTGTGTAGTAGCTGTGCAACAGTTTCCCCCCCTTTCTGCCACCAATCCCCTCTGATTGTTCAAACACAGCCACAGGCCTTTAGCCATTATATACCAGGGCCTTAGCTTCTCCTCCAATAAGGTGCCCCCTCTCTCTCCCTTTTAGTCTTTATTAGACTTTATGACTCCAACATCCGGATTTAATTCACTGTAATGAAATCTCGGTAGTACTTTGTTCAAATGCAACATTCACTGCCCTCATTTCCTGAGCTAATTCCGTGTTAACACCCTCTAGTGGTGAGCTTCTATAGATAGACTCTGTTAAAATTTCAATTCCAACTCATGCACTGAATTTAATTCAGTATCTCTGTTTGTTTTTGCAATTAAATGCACATCAGAACTGGGCTGACGACATTCTTGCGATTGCCTATAACGCCGCAAGAAACAATGCATGCAGACAGATCTTTCTGGATAAAATGTAAGTGAACATCATCACGTAATCTGACACAAGTAGCTTTTAGATGATGAGTGAACATAATACCACACAATCACATCATGTGCTGGATAACGCACGCTCTGGGAATTCTAATGGAACTATAATTGAATCTTAGATATGTCCGGCTTTCTCTTCAGACCAACAAAGACGGCAAGATTCCAGTCAAACAGTAGGCTACAGGACAAACACTTGCTGGTTAATTTGTACAGTAGATATCCATGTTTCCTACTCAGCAGTTCACTGTGTTTTCTCAGTATTTACAAGATGTTCCCTGCGGATAAGAAGAGGGTGGAAAGTGCTTTGGCAGCAGCACAACTCCCTAAAGGAAAGGTCAGAAATGAAATCTACTGGCAAGTGGAAATACCTTTTAAATTTGGGCTCCTTTATTTAGTGGTCTTTGAAAATTATAGAGTTTACAGTTTCTTCCCCAAAAATGGTTTCTTATTTGACAACCCATCAGCAGAGATAAAAAATAATAATAATTTTTTGTTCTTTTTAATTTTGCAATATACTTTATATATATTTTTTTTAATTCAGTATGACAGCATTAAGCCTGATGTGTTCAGCGAGGCTGCCTTCAGGACCTTTCTGACAAACCTCTGTCCTCGGCCTGAGATCTATGAGATCTTCACTTCCTAGTGAGTAAGCTGCAGAAGCATCCTTACTTCATCATTGCATAGCTTGAATTTTACACACCTACTGTGTCTGAATATCTGTTTTATTTCTAGAGTTTCTTTATTCTTACATTTATGTTTTGAGACTATTCCCCATCTGCCATCTTAATATAGCCCTGTCAGAAATGGTCTAATTGTCTAATTAACAGGTATAAAGCAAAGATATATAAATAAATCTTCTTAACACGTTCTAATTTGAACTCAAAGCTAGAGATGCCTTATGTAATATGCTGGCCTTGTACTGCCAGTCTGAGCCTGCAGCTCACGCCTTAGCAGCCTTGCCTGAGCTAAAATGGCAGGAAATGGGCCGTGATGGGCACGAGGAACGTTAGGGGCATTGCTAATGTGATTGTCACGCCTGGCTGTGCCCTGCCCTCCAGCTCCACCAAGCCCACCATGACGAAGGAAAATTTCACCAAGTTCCTCAACGAGAAACAGAGAGACTCTCGGCTCAATGAGGAACTGTTTCCACGTCTGCGGCAAGACCAGATCAAGGCTTTGATTGACAAGTATGAACCCCTCTCCACTAATTCTAACAGAGGTGAGATCCAGTGAGGATCATTTTGCTATACTGAGGACTTACAGGCGAGATAATGTTTCAGTTGTTTTGTTTCAAATGTTTACTGTGCGTCTCTTGTTCATCTGCAGGTTTGATTTCTCCAGAAGGTCTTTTATTCTTCCTGATGGGTCCAGAGACATCAGCTGTCATGCAGGACCGTCTGGCCAAGAGTCAGGACATGACCCAACCCATACCTCACTACTTTATCAAGTCTTCACACAACACGTACCTAACAGGTCTGATTTTTGCTAAAAAAAAAAAAGTGATCTATGCTGCTTAAAAATCAGTATGTGCATCATCTTTATTTTTTCTCTCCCTGTGAAGCTGGTCAGTTCTCAGGTGTGTCCTCTCCAGAGATGTACCGCCAGTGTCTGCTCTCTGGCTGCCGGTGTCTTGAGCTGGACTGCTGGAAGGGTAAACCTCCAGATGAAGAGCCCATCATTACTCATGGCTTCACCATGACCACTGAGATCCTGTTCAAGGTTGTTACACATGCTGGTGTGCACTCAGTCTGCCAAGTCTTTCAATTTTTTCCTCTGTAACAGTTAACATTATTGTTCCACTTTCACGTGGCTTAAAATGAGCATATCGTGGCCCTTTTCAGCTCTTTATTCTTGGCTTCAGCTGGCATACTTTTGCATGATCAGAACAGGTCTGGTGACACTATGCTCACAGCTGAGATGACCATATCAAGGCTCTTCGATGTCATATGAACGAGCAGAAAACACAGAAATGTTTTTGCACACAACTTAATGAGCACCCACCAGTGTAGCAATCTATCTAGATATTAACAAAAGATAAGGAAAAAACAACTCCACTTTAATATTTTGTAGCCCTTACAGAAAAGCATGATATTGGATATACTCAGAACAGGAAGCCTCAGTCCAAGTAAATGACCATCATCATTTTCCTGCCAGCACAGCTCAGATGTGCAACATGGCATCTTCTTGCAAACAAAAAGCTGCTCGCACTTATCTTTTATTCATGCTGAAGTGCACATTTGAAACAAAGTGCAAAAAGTGTAAGTACGCACTAACACACTCACAGAGACACACAGGCAGGCCATCCTCTCACACTCAGCACTTCCATTTAAGGGCAGCAGGAGATGAGCAGTCCCAGGGGCTCAGACACAACACCTCGGTTCAGTTCACTGACAGCCTCTTTTTGAAACTGACTTCAGAGTGAAACACCTCTGCAGTTGTCATAATTGTCTCAGTGTGTAATTTTCATTTTATTGTGCTTGTTTTTGGCAGTTTTTTGCTGTCTCGTCAGCTCATTGAAGTTTTCTATTGTGCTACAGCCAGTTTCAGTTCTTTAAATATAAATCTAAGACAAGTAAACGTCCAGTTCAATATAATAACAACTAAAACGCCTCTTTTGTGTGACACATGACAGGACGTGATAGAGGCAATTGCAGAGAGTGCCTTCAAGACCTCACAGTACCCTGTTATACTCTCCTTCGAGAACCATGTTGACTCGTAAGAGCTGAGCTTTTACATGAATTTGTGTCGTGACGTGTCATTAGCGCAGTGTAATAATGTCCTGATCATCATGAACAATGGCAGGAATTAATCTGATTTCTTTCAGGGTGAAACAGCAGGAGAAGATGGCCAACTACTGCAAAACCATATTTGGTGATGCCCTGTTAACAGAGCCGCTGGAAAAATACCCTGTGAGTGAGTACACTGCTGCAACAGAGGCTGCTGTCAAAATAACAGATAAAGTTTATATATGGGGGATTTGTTAAACAGACCACAACATGTTACGCTACGTTACTCGGATGAGTTTCGCTATTTAATCCCACCAACATAAAGGCAATAAAAGCAAAGTTCAAGTTTCATTGCCATGTTTGTTGTCCTCTGCCTTATGGCTGCTGCGAGACCCTCTCAGATTCCCACCAACAGAGTTTGTCGCCTCCTCTTAGATCTCAGCGTGTTTATATTCCTGAGGCAGAGCCAGTGTCTGTTTAACTGTCTCAGATAATATTAGACATGCCCAATGTTTTAGAAAAGAGGTCAGCAGACACTGAATCCAGGCCCCGACTTTTCTAAAGAATGAAATACAGACGCTCATTTTGAATTTTGATAATTTGATGCCAAAATTTAAAAAAAATTAGTGGCTTATGATGCTTTACAAAACTGTAAATAATGACCAAGAGGAAATAATAATAATAATGGAAATAAATTATTATTATTATTATTATTATTATTATTATTATTATTATTATTATTATTATTAGCAAATGAGGGTCCGTGTATCCCCCCCCCCCAAAAAAAAGCTTTCCTTGATTCATTAAGACAATGCCAAACCACATTCTGCACATAATATAAAGGGACCTGCCTGAAGTCTAGCCCTGTCACATGTGAGAAATATTTAGAGTGAAAAATACAATAAACAAAACCCAAGTTCATTAAGCAGCTGATGTCCTGCAGCACGCAAATTTTGGAAAACCTTTCTCTTGCAAAACTACAGCGGCTGCTCTCCTTGGTGCTGTTAAAAGAAGATCTGATGCAAAACAGTGGGAAGCATGACCCTGTTCCAACCTCAGCTGTGCTTTGTTTAGTGCTCACAGTTGTTAGTATTGCACAAGTCAAACTATGTTTATTATATTTAGCAGCGACACTGAAAGCTTGAAGGAACTTTTATGTAAATGGCTCTGAAACATCAAGAAATATCAAGAATATAAGTTTGGTGTTGTGAAATTGTAACTATGTCTCTGAATAATTACTCTTTTGTCATTTAGCTGAAGCCAGGTCAGCAGATCCCCAGCCCATCTGAGCTCATGGGTAAGATCCTCATCAAGAACAAAAAGGGCAGCCATGAGAAGCCGGCCCAGAATAAGAAAACTACCACAGCAGCCACCGACCAGACGACAGCCACAGCTGCATCCACCCAGGGCTCGAACACCCCTTCCCAGGATGATGCTGACCCAGCGCCTGGCACCCAAGAGAACCAAGATGAAAATGACAAATCACAAGGCAAATTCAGTTATATTCCAAAATTAGACACGTGATTTCATTTCCAGGTGTCACTGACAGCATGTTTTTATGTTTTACCAGAAGCGGATGCGGCTGTGGAGGATAACGAGGAGCAAGAAGACACAGAGGAACAGGATGAGGAGAAAATGAAGACATCGGATGAGGTAAATACTTGTTTTACATTATTTCCTTCCAGGCAGAAGAGTCCAACATGAGTTAATTTTCTTCCAATGCCTCACAGGGCACTGCTGGACAAGAAGTAACAGCATATGAGGCAATGTCATCCATAGTCAACTACATCCAGCCCACCAAATTCATCTCTTTTGACAACTCCAGAAGTAAGTCTGTGAACAATGAGACAAAATAGTTACAGCTGTGAGTAACCCTGGTAACGTGTCATTTTCTTTTTCCTTCACAGAGAAAAACAAGAGTTACTGCATCTCTTCTTTTGTGGAGACAAAAGGGGAGGCAATGACTGCCAAGAGTGCTGTTGAATTTGTCGAGTATCCTTTAAGAGCGCTGCAGATCCTGTCATGTTCTACAAAAATCAAAATGTATTTAAATATTGTTAATTTGGCCTCAAGAAAAAATATCTTCAATGTATTCAGTTCATTGGGGTCGGAGAGGAAAAATTAAACAAAATCACTGAGATATTCATGCTTCCTAAGCTGTCTTTCTAAGATACAATAAGAGGCAGATGAGCAGGATTTACCCCAAAGGAACAAGAATGGATTCCTCCAATTACAATCCCCAACCTTTTTGGAACGTTGGCTGCCAGATGGTGGCACTCAACTACCAGACAATGGGTAAAAATGGATATGTTACACTGAAATTCGCTCAGAAATATAATTATTGCCCCTCATAAATGTTTGTTACCACCTGCTGTTCTTGTTTAATTACAGTTTTCTGACAAGCTGATAGTATTGTGCTCTTTAAGAATTTTAAATATGTTAAATTTTTCACCACAGCGGGTCAGTGTTGCACCTTTTTGTGCCTCGCAGGCCTCTGCTCACTGCCTTTCCCTGAGCTGAAGAGAAGTGGCATGAATGGCCTGTTTGTGTCTGTTTTCAGATTTCCCCATGCAGCTCAACATGGCCCTGTTTGAATTCAATGGCCGAACAGGCTACCTCCTCAAGCATGACGTTATGCGTCGCAGTGACAAGAAGTTTGACCCTTTCTGTGACAGGATCGACACTGTTGTGGCGAGCACACTGACCATAAAGGCAGGTTCACAACCTTGTTATTATAGTCTTTCTTACTTTAACCGTCAATATGGTGTGTTCAGCACAGCGATCATACTAGTTGTGTAAACTACATGCAAAAAAAAAAACATCTGAATTTAAAAAATGTCAAATAATTGCTTTTCAAGCTTCAGGTAGACATTTATCATTCACATATAATTAAGCTGCATCCTTTCTGATATTGCATCCCAGAGAAACTCATCAAGAATTAGTGCAGTATGTGCATAACAGATGGCTGCTTTTACTCTTAAACTGTACAGTAAATTAGCATCAGTGTCCTTGGAAAGTCTGCCTGTGTTGTCCTTGAGTCACACTAATAACATTATTTGACAATAATACAAAGAGAAATTATCCAATGTTAGACATTATGAAATTTTCTGTTTTTAATTTGTTGCCGGTATTATATTTCATAACAGTTTGAATTTGTTTACCACGATGTCACGTCACCTCATGTCTGCCTTGCCTGATATGAGACTTCAGCTGCTCAAAAGTCCAGACATTAATACTTCCAGCCAGCTTGCATGTATAAGTCATCCAATCATTATCTACCTGTCTCTCTAGATCTATTCAGGCCAGTTTCTTTCGGACAAGAACGTTAAAACAGGGGTTGAGGTGGAAGTGGTCGGGCTGCCAGGAGACCCCAAGAAAAAATATCGCACCAAATGGTCCACCACTCCAAATGCCATTAACCCCGTATGGAATGAGGAGCCTTTTGTTTTTGAGAAGGTGTGTGTAAACACACCGAACATGCACAAATACAGTACCATGCAAAAGCCACTCCTCGTTTCTTTATATATTACTGGGTGCAGTGATTTATTGAAATGTGCAAATATAAATGTAAATATAGTATATAAGGCACAGCCAGAATTTGTATGATTCTAACAAGCATGAAGGTCAATATTTGGTGTGACCACCTTTATTTTTCAAGTAGTCTTTAAGTAGTCTTTAGGAATAGTTCTCCAGGCTTCTAGAAGGACATTCAAAGCTCTTCTTTAGATGTTTCTACCTTTAAACACGCGCTGTTTCAATAATGTTTATGTCCGGGCTCTGGAGAGGCCAATCCATGACTGACAGCGCTGCATTGTGCGTTTTTCTATTCAAGTATACTGTACTGGTAGTGTGTTTGGCATCATTATCATGCTGAAAAATGAAGCCATTGCCAATCACACTTTCCAGATGGCATTTCATAGTGGATCAAAATTTGATGGAACTTTTCTGAGTTCATAATTGCATCAATTTTGACGAGATCCCAAACACATGTGCCTACGTGTTCTCCTCTGTCACATACAGTAGGCATATATACTTCCTCCATAATATTTACACATCTTTATTACGCTTGAATGATTTATAGGTCAGTGTTAAGTGGCTTAGTACACACACACACAAACACAAACACACACACACAAATGGTACAGGGACTGCACTGTTAATGATTGATGTCCAAAGACCTGCAGAAAGCCTGGAGAACTGTTGCTCCTTGGAAGCTAAACACAAATAAATGAGGGGTGGCTCAAGACTTTTGCACGGAACTGTACATAGAATGAATGAATTTGCAACTGATGTACGTGTCCCTATTGTCATGGTTAGATCTTGCTGCCAGAAATGGCATCTTTAAGAATTGTTGTTCACGAAGAGAACGGGAAATTCGTGGGACACAGAATCATTCCTCTTGATGCCATCCAGTCAGGTCAGTGAAGCTGAGGCTACTTGAATTCAAACTTCATATAATATACATAATTTAAAACAATGAGTCATTCTGTCCCTCAGAACATTTGGCAGCTTGTTTTAACCAGCTTCTACATCAGTCAAGCGAGTGCCGTGTTTTTATTTCACCAAGGTTTTATTTTTATGCCCCGCAGGCTTCCATCACATCTGCCTGCGCAGTGAGAGCAACATGCCCCTCACCCTGCCCGCTCTCTTTGTGTACATTGAGGTCAAGGACTACATCCCTGCTGCCTTTGCTGGTGCTTAGCTTTTCTCTCTGCTGCAAGTGAATACTTGTTGCCAGAGTGACAGATAGCGACAAGAGTAATGTAGCTTGGATGTGTTGAGATTGGAAGGATTTTCTTTCATTCTCATCCACATTTATATCTGGTTTGAGCATAAATCATTGGACACTCATGAAATTATTTGTTTTGCAGATTTCACAGATGCCTTATTTAATCCGACAAAGGGCACAGAGAAAACAACAAAACCCCCCAAACAGGTAAAAGAAAACCCCAAAAAATAAAACATAAAGCAGCTAAAACTCATCATCCACTGAAAATTATATATCAGTAAAATCTCTGGACTTCCTATAAATCCTAACAACACTGACAGAATTCCTGGAAGACGCCCAGCTTTTCTAGATTGTTACGTTCCGATCCTTTTCTTCTTTTACCCCCACAGTCGTCTTCTGACTATGTGTCTCCCTATGAGTTGCCTGTTGTGGCCCAGCCCCCCACAGAACAAGCTAAAGAAAGTGAAGCTCCCGCTGCAGGTAATGAAGCTTTAGAAGGTGACAGACCCGAGTTTGTGTTATAAAGATTTTCTGTGGCTCATACACCTGGTCTCAAAGCCAGTGTATTTGACCATATGATCACTGCCTCCTGTAGAAAATGCTGCATCTGAACCTACACCCCCCACTGATGCCGCTGACCAGCCACCCCAGTCTCCACCAGAAGCTGGTGCTGAAGAAGCTAAAAAGGAGGAAGAAAACAAGACAGAGCCTCCTGAAACTCTCGATAAAGCCCCAACTGAAGATGCAGCACCATCTGAAACCATTCCTGAAGCCGCTCCTTCCCCCAAGGAGGCTGCCCCTGAGACAAAAGCAGACCCAGAGCCTGAAGCAACTCCTGAAGCCAAAGAGGATCCAGGCACTGAGTCTAGTACAAACCAAGAACCTACAGCTGACACCAAAACGGAAGCAGAAACTGCTAGTGCAGCAGAGCCTGCCACTAAAGACTCTGCAGCTGAAACACCTTTGCCTGCAGAACCTGTTGGAGAGCCTTCTGCTGTGGCTGTTCCCTGCCCAACAGCTGCATCCACAGAATCTGCAGGATCAGGTGAGTCATCTCAGCCACAGACAGGCAGCAAAGGTAACACTGCCGCACATCATGTGCTGCACTCATCATAGTTTTCCTATTGTCAACACACTCAAGATAAAAGCTCTCTGACAAGGATAATACAGAACAATTTAGTTATTTTTTTGTTGTTGAATAGATTCATTATAATTGCATATCCAGTGTTGAAAAGTAAGAAGACTCAACAAAAAAAAAAACCTTTGTGTTTATGCTGCAGAGCCTTCGACTGTGACTACTGAAGAACTAACACAGCACAAGAGCTATCTGAAGGTCATCAAGCGTCAGGAGAAAGAGATAAAAGAAACGGAAAAAAAGTATCAGAAAAAAGGCGAGGACCTGATTCAGAAATACTCTGACAGTTTCAAGGCCCTCAAGAAGAAGGTTTCAGTGAAGAAAAAAGAGTAAGGGCATTTTTATTTTCTCAAATTTGTTGTCAAAAGGCTTTTGAGTGTGAATCTGTTGCTAAAATATGGGAGGGTGTTTGACAAAAGAGATTGTGATAATGCTGCAGTCCTAACAGTCCTGTTTCCTGCAAAGCAGCAGTGAAATCTGCACAAATTAATACTGATTCACTAATAAAGTTGTTTTTGTCAGCAGTATTAACAAGACTATATTTAGAAACATGAGGAATACTCTGCAGCTAATGTGTGCTGCTAGATGACACTGAATATTAAGATAAGGATGAAGAAAACAGCTAAATTAGTGTAAGGTCTGCAGTGCTGCACGCTGAGCTAACCATGTGTTACTAAAGGCCAAATAAGCATTTCAGTATAAGCTCATGGCCGTCAGCTAGCGCCTGAAGGGCAGCGGCTGTTAGTCAATAAACTGTATTCCCTTTACATCCTGATTTGTTGTGTCATGTTATTTTCCCACCAGGGGAGTTGACAGCACCCCTGAGTCTAATGTGAAGAAAGAGCGGGTGCAGGAGCTGAAGGAAAAAATGACGTACGAAATAAAAGCACTGTTTACTGAGCAGTATGAGCAGATGAAGAAGAAGAAGGAGCAGTGTGCAACAGAGGTTAGTAAAACACAGTTCCCTAGCTTCATCAGCTGTGAGAATTAATTCTATACATTATAGCCAAATACTCTGCTTAAAATGGCACTAATCAATATTGTAATAATTAACAATGAACCACATGATTACTGCAAGTAAAAGGTCCCTTCAGCTCTACAGAATATTTCAGGAGCTTATCAGCTCATTATTTTGGTCTTCTGACTCACAGTGCTTGTTCAGTGGTTCACTCTCTACATGCAGCAGGCAGCTTTTTTCAACCCTAATCAAAGCTATTGTGTACCACCTGCCCAAAACCCAAACATCAGGCAGAAAAATATAAATACTAAATGCAGCAAAGCCACATAGTTTCCACAAATGCTGGATGACAGTAAGTCAGGAGTTTGGCTATCAGGGTTTTACTCACTCAAATGGACTGAAACATAAGTCTAGAGAAATATTGCAATTCTGTCTGCAGGGTATAGGAGTACTGTTAACCCTCTATCTTCAGCCACAACTACTATATACACTCGCAGGCCACTTTATTAGGTACACCTTGCTAGTACTCGGTTGGACCCCCTTTTGCCTTCAGAACTGCTTAAATCTTCATGGCACAAATTCAACAAAATGTTGGAAACATTCTTAGGAGATTTTGTTTCATATTGACATGATGGCATCACACAGTTGCTGCAGATTTCTCAGCTGCACATCCATGATGCAAATCATGATGCAAATCACGGATGTCCAGGAACATCTTTGGGATGTTCCATCATGTCCCAAAGATCCTCAATGAATTTAGATCTGGTGACTGTGGAGGTCATTTGAGTGCAGTGAACTCACTGCCATGTTCAAGAAACCAGTTTGATATGATTTAAGCTTTGCGACATTGTGTGTTATTCTGCTGGAAGCTTCCATTAGAAGATGGGTACACTGTGGTCACAAAGAAATTGAGACTCATCAGACCAGACAGTGTTTTTCCAATCTTCTGTTGTTCAGTTTGGGGAACTTGTGCAAATTAAAGCCTCAGTTTCCTTTTCTTAGCCAACAGAAATGTCAGAAGCGTTTAAAGAGGTGTACCTAATAAAGTCTCTCATGAGTGTAAATCAGTTAAGATATGACTTACCAGTTTACTTAAAAAGTTGTATGATGATGATAGATATACATATTGATACATATACATTGATACATACGGATTGCTGGAAAGTAGTCTGATATTATTTAAAGAGATTCTTTCATTACAAGAAGTTGGCTCATCCACTAATAATGCCATACATTAAAACTGTTACTAGAACTATAATGTGAACCTTTGGAGCTATCACCTGCCTGCTGTTGTTTATCACTTTCTAAAAGGCATCAAAGGTGTATAATATTTCCCTCCTGTCTTTACAGTATAAAGTGGCTTATAAAGCTAGTACCTCAAAGTCAAACTCTGCTCCTTGCTCTAGTGCTCCTCTTCCCACCATTACTCGCCTCATTCTGAAATCTCTCTGATATATTTACTTACTTACTTCCCTTCAGATGCATTTCCATGGTTCAGGATGTTCTCACTACTCTCGTGTTGAACATTTGCACTGACACTGCTACTCAGAGCTATTCAAGTCTCATCACTTGGAGCTCTGTCCTTACTGTGACTGCGCCATTTCCTTATTCTGTTCTGACAGAGACTAGCCAAACTGATGGAGATGGCCATGGAGAGACACACCATTGAACTGAAGACCCTGGAGAGGTGTGAGCACACTTGCAACACATTTGGGACATGATGCACACATGAGGGAGCAGAAGGCTTTGCTGAGTCTGTCCAATCTGTCCCTTCAGACTTTGCTGTGACACTGTGTGTGTTTGTGTGTTATTTGAGGTGAAATATTTGACATTTTGCAAAAGAAAATACCTCAAATAATGAATGAATCACCTCAGCAGGCGGGTCTTCCAATGTCCTTGGCTTGGCTTATGGTGTTATATGTGTGTATGTGTTATCCCAAGTCCCCAGCTGGCAGATGGTTATCTCAGGACAGCCATTATCCAGCAGGTGTTTAAACAGCAGTAGGGAAGCAAAGGCAGCCGTGATCATCTACCTGTCCACTCAGGCACAATAACACAGCATTCAAGCTTTCCTTTCACTATAAAGATAAGGTCACATAAGACGCATGTAGCCACACAGCTCTTGATTATAGGAAAAATAGTGTTTGCCGGGTCGCTTCTCATTTTAAGAGTTTAAATCATTACACGCTCTCTTTGTCTTGCTTTGCAGCGAAACCAGGGAAAACAAGAAAAAAGCCCAAAAATGTTCGTCCACAGAGAAAGCAAAGTAAGTTCAAGACACTCAGGTTTTCTTCATCACTGTCAATTTATTTTCCAATTAGAAACGAGAGGGCACGTGAAGCAGCTTAGCTTCTAACCTCTCGGTCACATGGCACCGCTTGATTTTTTTCACATTGTGTACAAGAGGACTGATAAAAGCTAATTATTTTCATTTAGGCTGAAAAAGGCAATGAGCACTGAGATGTTGGATGAAGCGAGTCAGTTGAATGATGCAGTAAGTATAGAAATGGTCTGTTTCAAATTGATCTGACACAGTCCTTTTTATAGTATGTGTATAAAATTAAAGACACAAGTTGATATTTCTGGATAATTCTCGCTTAAAGCCACAACCAGAAAAAATAAAAAATTGGGGAAACACCTTGAGGAGGTTATAAAAGTCTCATTAATAACTTGTAATATTTTTTGTAACATTTAGACAGCACATGATATTTTTTATTACTAAAGGCACCTGAAAAGAATAAATAACATAACATATTATTAGACGGTTTTTCTATAAGCTCTGATCCTTTTCTAGACATAGCCAGCAACACAACATAATGATAAAGGAGCATTTCAAGGTAAAGATTTTAATGATTTTCTGCTTCTGGAAGAAAAACTGGAAGCTCTAGCTTCACTGTGGCTCTCTATACACACTGTTGGCTAGTAACCACTGGTGTTCTGGCAGTAGATAACCCCGCAAATCATGTGAGAATGCCAACTGTTGCACTTTCATGCACTAAAATAAACATGAAATACAAGCAGCTTCTACTGCACAAAAGGCAAACAGGAGGAAGAGTACTGATAGGCTCCTGGATGAACAGGCAAGTGCATTGCAACAACAACAAGTTACATCTTCAGTTACCAAAATCTTAAAGATTTTTTTAAAGCAGTTAATGTGAAAATCTTAAGCTCATGTTTACCATACTATCCATACCCAAAAGAGCATCAGTACTATTGTATAGGGATTTTTAACTGTGTACTTAAGGTTAAAAATGCAAAGATTTGAACCAAGCATGGAAAAATCAGACCCTAGGCATGTTAAAGCCCTTTTCTTTCACGCAGCTGTAGTTACTCCCACACACGCTTGAACATGCACACACATTAACTCTCACTAGGCTTGCATACACAAACTTACACACGCTTTTACCCAATGAGCAAAGTGCAATGGGCCCTGACCATAGGCCAGGCTTGTCCATTACTCAGAAGCTGTTTACAAGCTAATCCATGTGTGGTCGATGACTCACTGAGCTCTGCTTTTGTTCCTCTGTTGGCTCATCAAGATTCAGGCATGATGCATCTGGGTTAAAGACCCAGCCATTTCACTCTGCTCCTCTCAGATCGACTCAGTCGAGATGGCAGAAAACCCCCCCCCGTCATCCCGCTGCACATTCGGGTCACATTGCAGCTGGTGCTGATCTTCTTAATCAACATTTTCCCATTAATTACTGCAGCTATTTATAACACAATCACTTGTTTAATCAGCACAGGCTCCGTATTGAATGCCCAAGTCTAACTGGGGCTCTGTAATCTAACTCGACAAGAGCAACCTGTGACTTAACTGCATTGATTCTCTCTCAGGTTGCATCCATAGATCCCATGGGTACATATGAGTAGATGAACTGCTTATATAGACACACTAACAGTCTTTATTGCACACTTGGTACCACATGCACACTCCCATTTGCTCACACAGACTAAAAACCACAAATCGATAGTGTTTTCCAGTAGCAACATGTTTTCTACTTTGCTGTATTGTTACAGTCTTCAGATTACAGTCCACAGCAAGAGATTCTGATGAAGAAACAGGCTGCTACACTGGAAGAAATCAAAACCTTGACCCATCAGGTACGCACAGTGACACTAGGGTACACTTGCCTTTTTTCTCTTAGAAAGATGTTTCACAGAAATCATGGCTCTTAAGCAGAAACTATGCGTTTGCACATCTTATTTGTGTTTCCACCCAATCTGCAGAATGTAACAACTTCTGATGACAGCCAAAAAATTAATGCTTACCACTACAAACTCTGAGAAATCCTTGAGTCATGATAGAAATTACTGTGTTTTTTTTTATCCTGTCATATAGAAAAGATATACCTGCCCTTGCCTCCTCTAGCAGTTCCTCAGTCCTTTAAAAAAGTCTTCATTACCTGCATACATCTTAACTTGTTTTCTCTGCAGGCCTACCCCTGAGCTAATAAAAATATCAGCATGTCACTTGTCTTTGTACTCAGATAACCAAAAGACTGTCCTGCACTGCATGGTTTCACTATTGCATGGCATGTATGTTGTAATGCGAGTGCAGCGTGTACTGTATATGTGAGTAAAAATACACAATGACAGGAGGGTTGACCTGGAAGTGATGAAATCTGCAAAGCCATATATACACACTGACTAAAGCTCCGGCCACGCACGCCAACCCCCTGGCAAAATCCTTGAGAGCTCCAGCAACTGTTAAAGGACCATAATTCAATTTTTAATTCCCAGGGTGGTTTAATATCTGGGAATGCACATTTTTTCCTTGCACACAGTGGTTACAAGGGGGTTGCCAAAGAGTATCTAGGCTTACAGTATTTGAATGGGGTTTTACTGGCTCTAGTACTGCATTACTCTTGGCTATTACTGCAGAAAGCTATTGCTAATTATATACCTTTGATACATTTATTGTTCACTAAACTGGACAACATACTTTAGAATGCTAGCAAACCAGCATTTCAACTCCTGGAAAATTTGCTGTGAGTCCTTTAAAATCAGAAAAGTGGGGGAAAGTGTCATATTTTTAAGTTACCGTATGATCCTTATGATTTCATGCATGGGCAATAAAAAAATAATTTAAATGTATAAAACTGTACTTCTTATCCTAAAATTATTACTACATTCATGTAGTTATCTACAACCCAAACTGTAACAACCCCAAATTCCTGTTTTTCAAATCCACTGCCAACCACGGCCATCTGTCCAATCACCGAATGTACGTAATGCTGCGGCATGACACATCCATTTTGGGGGATGGAGAAAGTACACATCAAGCTCCCACCGCTGTAAATGATGTCAGAATGCTTTTTCTGACAATACTTTGCTTTGATTTGATGAAATCTTGGCAGTTATTATTGTGAAAAGAGGTGTGAGATAGCTTAGACATTGACGTGCGAATGCCAGATGGATGGCGTGTTTTTATGCCTCATCAGTAGTATTAGTTTACAGATACAGCTTTTGATATTCTGAGAGGCAGTGGAGGGAAATCAAGCGAGACTTTAAAAACAAAGGGGTGAATGAGGAGAACTAATGTATGCAGCTGTATTTAACATTACTGACTGAATATTGAGCCATTTTTCATGGCGGTAAATCGGTCACTCCTATTTGCAATCAATCAGTCAACTTGGGTATAAGCCACTTTGAGGTCGACCTTTCTTTTTACTTGTGCCAGCACAGAAATGTATTCTCCATAGATTATGATAAGCACCTGCTGAAAAGACTATCTGAAATTATGAAAATGTCAGCCCATTCCCTTGATAATCCCCTGACTAACCTTTGGCCCTTGTGTTTGGCAGCTCAATCAAGAGGCCCTGAAGGAGCATGATCAGAAAACAAAGTCGCTGGCACGAGAAGCGAGAGAGGCTGTTAATGTATGTGTGGGGGCGCACTTCCCTGAATTGGTCGACGAGGCTGGAGACAAGAGTGCGGGGGGCTATGGAGATGTCTTCCTGGGTTAGATGTGCCTTTTGATCACAGCCCTCGCAGCCTAACCCTGCTATAACTTCTTTTTTTTCACGTTTACATCTGTTTTCAAACTGTTACCTAACCTATAATCTGTGCACAAATATGAAATAGTAGAAGATTATTTAATAAGGGGTTCTCAGAGTGAAGTTGCAATTTAGTTGTGTTAATTCATAGGTGGGTGTATTCTTTAGGGAGCTGATAATGATGTTTTAACAAATGCCCGGGTAGTCCAAAATTAGATGATTTGCAAAGATTCTTTTTTAGTTTCTTTTTTTATTCCTTTATTCCTGTTTCTTTTGACCAATGAAAAAAAGCACCCTAAATTAGGCTACAAAGGGACAAATATCTTGCAGATGAGGGCTCTGTGCTAAAAGCCTTGGAGAGGTGCTTGTGGTCTCCTTTCTGTTCTCTTAAGTTAAAAATGGGACCAAATGCAGCGCCAAAAATAGGTTATCAGAGTCTGCAGGGCTGAATGAGACAATGACTCCATTTGTCACACTTCAGTTTGCATGTGTGATAAGCATTCACTCGGACTCTGTGATGTAGCCACAATCTAAGATTTGCAGAATGAAAAAGCTCCTATGATGCGAGTTGTACGTGGACATGCGGAAAGTCCCGTATTGCATGTAAAACATGAATATTAGGTTTGAAAAAATTGGGGGATAGCTTATGCTCCTGTGGTGATTGCTAATTAATAAACTTACAGTCACTCTAAATATGTGTTATTTTTGCTTTGTTTTTCCAGAAAACTAAACTGTTCCAGTTTTTCCATTTACATTTTATTATCCTTTTTTTTAAGAGGTTGCTTCAGTACATTTCTGAAGGGGGAGTTTGGCTTTCTCAGTTAATCCCTAACACACTGTACTGACTTTAGCTCAGTTTGTGCAGTGAAGACGTTTACATACTGAAATACAGCAAAAGGTATGCATGTGCTTTATGTCAAACTGGTTAAGTTGGTGCCAGATTGGCTCAGTGGGTGAAATGCAGCTGAACCAGGTTCAAGTCTGTCCTGTGGCCCTTTGCTGTGTCTTCCCCCTTTGCTCTCTATCTGCTTTCCTCCATTAAAGGCAAAAAAAAAGGTTAAGTAAGCTCTCTCTCTTTGTGCAATGGTTCAAACCTCTATGTTAGC
>VUQK01012349.1:17651-30820 GCA_015106715.1 Bujurquina vittata
ATGAGGCTGGTAAAAATAAATAAATAAAAAAATCCTGAAACTGCATTGTTTCCGCTTAAATTTTCTTCACTGCATCCCTCACACCAGCGAAAGGCACTTGTTTTTTTTAAGCATTTACATGCACGTGCATGCATTTATTATTAATGAATGCAGCTTTTCTCTGACTCACCAGCAATCTGCCCATTTATTTTACTTCCTTTTCCATGTGACACCCTTCTTCTGAATCAAATGACATGAGTGACATTTCAAAGTGGAGGATCTGGACAAATCTCTAGGAGACACAGCTTGTGCCCGAGAGTGCTGCCACCTCATGCACAACACAGATGAACTGTTAGCTTTCGGGTGTGAATCCAGTCAGCCCTGAATCACTGGGTTTATAATCTTACGTAAGGATGAAGACATCTCCGGCAGGTTTGTCCCAAACCAGCCGGAGAGGGATGGCCTGAGCAGGATCTCACACTGACAGGGAACACTTGGCAACATGGTGACACTTGATGAAAAGTCAAAAGGAGGAGGAAAGCATTTCCGATTTCACGTACAAATAAATCAGAGAGGGGTGGCTGTGGCTCAGGATGTAGTGCAGGTCACCTACTAACCGGAAGCAGATGGAAAGTTTAATACTGATCTGTTTCATAGATCTATGATGGGTAAAATTAGACTGGATTAAAAAGTTTGCAATGACTATGATTAAAAAGGTAAAGAATTACCTAAGAAAAGTTAATTACATGTAAGAGCTTTAAGCTACTGGCATATGGTTTCAAAAAGAAATAAATTTTTTTGTCCCTCCCCGCTCCTCCCTGAGCCTGGTTCTGCCGGCGGCTTTGTCCCGTTAAAAAGGGAGTTTTTCCTTCCCACTGTCACCAAGTGCTTGTTCACAGGGGGTTGTAGAATTATTGTAGAATCTTTACATTGCAATATAAAGTGCCATGAGGCAACCTTTGTTGTGATTTGGTGCTATATAAATAAAACTGAATTTATATATGTAGCTGATTGTCATTTGGTATGCAATACACCATGTGAAAATGTTTGTTTTTACTTTGACCTCATTTTTTTTGAGAAATTATATCACTAACGGGCCAAAAATCTGTTAATATCGACCATCAGTGAAACTGTACTGAATCTTGGCAGTGGCTGAAAAGACAATACTAGCTTTTGTCTGTTGCCGTCTGTGCTTAGTCGCACCTCCCAAAAAAAGACCAGAGAAACGAAATCCTGCAATCAAATGCAGAATTCTACATAATGTCTATATGAAACATGCCAAATGAAAGGTTAAATCAACAGCTGACAAGAAAGTTCCTATTCTTCAGAGGAATAAGTACTAAGAATATAAAAACTATGAGCTACATGTACATTTTCTTCCACTTGTTTCCTGTGTGAGAAAGCAGGTCTGACCCACAGGAGGTGGTGTCAGGATACATAGCCCATCTTGGCTTGAAGTGGATGCCATCCTGGATGAATATTAAGCACCCACACCACCCACATAAACACCACCTGCCGAGGCTGCACTGTTCACAGCCTGTTTGTGGATGATTCTGTGAGCTGCGTACTGCACTTATACTGCTTTTAAAGAGAGTACGAGATTGTAGTTTCACCATGATTTGCATACATGATGCAGAAGTTGATTTCTGTCCCTGGATCTCCAACATAATCTCATTAACATTATAATTCTGGCATGGGATCGGCAGCCTAATGAGTGCAGCTCATCGTCGCAGTCAAGCTCTCCTCCACTGTGTCACATGAGCGGTGAGGGCCTGTGAGAGGCACCTCCACCTCCTCAGAGATGCAAATTTAAGCTTCCTACATGTGTTGAGGATATGATCCTTTCACTTAAGCACACAGACACATAAAAGTGCGCACACACAGACACCCATAAACTTTAAAGTAGCAGGAGACAGTACTCTCATGACTACCTGAATTCTAATTTGCCCATGTTCCTCAGGCGGCAAAAATACATGTTATCAGGCTCAGGTTGGGGGATTTATTCTGCTCTTGTTCTTTCCACCATTTGGATACTTTGTTGTGTGGTGATAGCTCCATTATAGCTTTAATCTCTCTGGATTAAGAGCCTGTCACACAGTGAGTTAAGAGAACAGTGACACATCATATGAAAACCCTGACAGCTGACTACACTGTTATGTAATCACAAAAATGCCTAGCTCGATTTCCAAATGCATAATGATCTGTAATAATGTTGCTTTTGCAGTGCCAATGTTAAGTTTTTCTAAATGGCATCATGTTAAAGCTTTGAATTAAATGTGGAAAAATAAATCAATGCACAACACAGATGAACTGTGTTGGAGTTCATTTAAAAGCATCGATCGAAGTCAAAAGTTTTATTGGTTATAATCAGCTTCATTTGGCTTTCTGGCAATCTAAAATTTTTTGTGTTGGAGCAAAAAAAAAAGGGGCGGGGGTATCCAGCATTCAGAGCCCTAAAAAAGAAAGAAAGAATGAATTAGTGCTAATTTTCTGTTTCATACAGACATGACAGCCACATCAATCTACATCTCAACAAGAAGGAGAACAAGGATATTTTGTATAATGTTTTTATACATTTGTCCCCATTTCTATAGCTGAATCTAGAAAATATTGTTTTTCTACTAACAATGTGATTTCCAAAGAGCTATTGGTCAAGTAATTGGCATATCCCAGCATGGTATGCATTATGTTCTTAAAAAAATTAGTAAACTGGAAAAGTGGAGGACAAAAGAAGATGGACAGAATCTGAAAGTCACGTCCTTAAGAAATAGGAAAACAAATCCAGCAAAGACCTGAGCGAGGACCTGAGAAATGCATCTATCCCTTTGGTTGACCCACCTGCTGTTTGTTGAAACCTCATCAGAAATCAGAAATCAAATCAAATCAATTTTATTTATACAGCGCCAATTCATAACAAACAGTCGCCTCAAGGCGCTTTGTATTGCAGGTAAAGACCCAACAATACTGCAGAGAAAACCCAACAGTCAAAACGACCCCCTATAAACAAGCACTTGGCGATGGTGCGAAGGAAAAACTCCCTTTTAACAGGAAGAAACCTCCGGCAGAACCAGGCTCAGGGAGGGGCAGTCATCTGCCCCGACCGGTTGGGGCTGAGGGGAGAGAGGAACAAAAGGCTCAGGTCTGCGAGAGCTCTTATGGTGTGATGATTCCAAATTTGAAATTTCTGGTTCAAACTGTCATCAATATGTACAGGAGAGGGACAAGAGTGAGTGTCTACAGCTATAGGTAAAAACACAGTGGAGGCACTGTCATGGTTTGGGGGCTGCATTTGAGCCAGTGGTATTGGGATCTTATCAAAACTGATGGAAGTATGAATTCAGAAAAGTGTCAGATTTTAATCAACCATGCAATATATCTGGAAATTAGAAACAGCTTCATTTTTCAGCATCACAATGATCCCAAACACACTGCCAATGCAGTAAAAGAATACCTGAATAGAAACACACATAATGGAACACTATCAGTCATGGATTGGCCTCCCCAGAGCCCGGGAAGCAGTGTGGGATCATCTTGACAGAGAACAGAAAGGCAGCCAACATCCAAAGAAGAGCTTTGAATGTCCTTCAAGAAGCCTGGAGAACTAGTCCTGAAGACTACTTAAAGAAATGACAAGAAAGCTGCCTGAGAATAAGAAGAAGGCTGTGTTGAAGAATAAAGGTGATCATCAGACTTTTGCAGAGTACTGTAAAAAAAAATAAAAAATCAGTCCAACTTGCCCACATAATTAGTCTTCCCCATTTCTCCTTTTTTTTTTGCATTTGTGCTCTATGTGACAGCAGCTCAAAGGAATGGTGGGTGTAAAAAAGGTCTTGAACCACATAACACCCACAGTGTCATAACAGCATGTGTTCCATGTTATGCATTTAATACAGGTGAGTCACCAAGTGCCTCTTTTCAGAGAAGTCTTATCAAGGGTTCATTTAAAACTTGCCGTGTGTGTGTGTGCGTGTGTGTGTGTGCGTGCGTGTGTGCGTGCGTGCGTGCGTGCGTGTGTGTGCGGGTGTGTGTGTGTGTGTGTTGCAAAAAAAAAAAATACAGAGAAGCTAGTTTTAGCAGTTGGAAGGTGAATGCTGAACAACGTGAGTGGCAGAGCATGTGGGAGAGAATGGACAGCCATGGGCCTCAGGGCCATTAGTTCATTTAATAAGAAGTGAAACTCCAAGGAGCAGGGAGCAAGAGGGCTGTCATTTTAGAGTGTTAAAGTGGGGCCTGTCTGGTAGGTTTTTCTGTGTTTTTAATCTTGTCATTAGTCAGATCTAGATTCAATATACTAAGACACAGTGATGCTGCAAAATCAATAAAATGTTTTTCACGACAGCAACCGATTGCAACGTGAAGGAACTAAATAAAGGATGCACCGCTGTCAGCAGTCCAGCCATCAAATAAAATGAAACCTGGCATGTGCTATTGTGTTAAAGTCTCCAGGTGCATTTCTTCTGTTTTCTCCACTGACCCAGCTAAACCTGCCATTTGCTGCAGCTTCCTTCCAGTGAGGCAGACCTTTACTCCAGATGCAACTGAGTGTGACCCAGCACTGTACATTGTGGACATCAAACAAATACATTTGTTATCCATTTGTACAATTTACTGAGCTGTCAGCGATGAGTGGGCCTGGAAGGCCACAAATAGGGCCTGTCAGGTGGGAGATGGAGAGGGAGCTCTGTGGCCCTCCATTTCTTCCACATCACTGAAGAAAAAAGAATTTCTGTCAGAGATGATACAGTAGATTAGGGAAGTGGGCACAGGTGGTTCATAGGAAATGTCACTGAAGCACTGAATGTGGCAAAAATTATTGTGGACACTTAAATCCTGTTCAACATGTCTGTGTAGATTCTCAGTCATCCAAGTCATAGTAGTCTCTTTTTTCAACCTCCAGAGACCTCTTGTTCAACAGGAAACAAGTGAGAAGTTTTATATTTGCAAAATATACTTATTTAGGCTTTAGTCCCACAGGCCTGGAGACCAGTTGGCAACCCCTTGACAACCCCTGTTTGCTAGGGAAAAATGTGTATTCCCCAACCTGTTGTGAGAAGCTGATGGAGGGTGCCAGCATGGTTTTGTAAAATAATTGCATGAATGCACTTTTAAAGAGAAATACTTTCAGTACATATCATATTCTAAACTTTAACACTTTTTGAAAGTCTTTATGCAAAACCACCAGATCACATCCTGATTTGCATTTGCGCTGTCTGGTCATATTGCTGCCTTCCCGGTTTAATCAATCCTCCCTTTTGCTATGGCAAAAGAACACACCCTGCTAATGCACTGTTGTCCAAAATGTCTCCGCCTGGAAGCTAATATTATAGTCCTCTAAATCTGAAGGCAGAAGGAACAACCTACTGTTTGCCATCTGGTTCTGGCAGATTGGCAAGCCTGAGTCAGGATGATAATTGATGAGAACGGAGGGAGAAAAGACACTCAGGGGTCTGCCTCGTGGTCAATAACATATCAGTGGTCCCTGTGATTGGCAGCGCCTGGTGAGCTGTCAGGTTCCTCAGCTGCAACCCTGTAACTCTGAGTAATTGTCCTCTTCCATCCAACTCTTCTGTCTTAAAAAAATACAATGAAGTCCCTTCTTTTTATCCTTTGAAATAAAAACCATAAGGACTTTTATTAAAAGGTTCGATATTTATTTACACTTTCTGCTGTTCAGCGTTTGCTCTCTGCAATGGGGCGACAATGACCTCGCCTCAACCTTAGCGATGACACGCACACCATGGTTACACAGTGACAGCAGGCCAGCTGCTGCCTCTTTCCTGGAACGGAAGGTGTGTGAAATCTCAATTCAGCTTAAGACTGCTGTTTCCTTGTATCAAATCAAAGAGATTTAGAGGAACTGAGCGGACACGCAGACCGATGATTGCTTTGGGTGAATATGAATGCGTCATTTTTGTCCCTGCAGGAAAAGCTATCCCCGACTGCTCAAATGACACATCTACTGGTGTTAAAATGTTACGTAACCACGATGAAACAAAAACCTGATTGTGTTTGCGTTGTGGTTCCAAAGAGGTCGTTAATAATGTTGACAAGTTCCAGGAAAATGTCATCATGTCAAGTTGGTCATTATGACTTGATTAGGCTAGGTGTGCTGTAGCTGGCACTGTTTTTCTTTCTAAATTTGCTAAGGGAATGGAAACGCAAAGTTACCACGAGTTGCATTGTTTGTCATAGTACAAGGCAGGTGGTGGCCCAAACCACGTCACTCTCAGGTGCATACAATTAGCAAGAAGGACGCCTGAGTAGTCCAGGGAGGATGAGGACATGTTGAGTCACTGATAAGAAAACATTTTTAGTAACGATGAATGGGCCTTGTTGAACTTAGTCCCCGCTGAGCTCAGTTCTTACCATGCGCTCATACACTTATTTAGTCCCAGTTGTTTATAGCTCAGTAAAGACACCAAGGAGGCTCAGCTCTGTGTTCTGTTTCCATTTACAAGTTTTTCCTTGAAGGACCTTGAGAGACTGGTTGATTTTTTTGGCATTCTCCCCAGTGGCTAATTAGGTTATTTAGAACCGGGGATAACACCTTAACTTGACACTGGCTTTAATTTCTAATTAGGCATTCAAAGTGGCTCCTGCCCAGGCCAGGCCCGCTGTGAATGGGAGATCGGGTATTTACCATGACATCCCTGCTTTATTGCATATATCTGCACAATTAGCAAGTCTCATGGTACCAACTCATTCACATTCTGAATATTTCATCCACATTTCATTCATTTCTGTTCAGTCCATTTTTTAAGATTTGGCAAATGGGTAGTAGAGTGGTTTTATGCCATGCTCTGTGAAGGTCTTTACTACTACTGTCATACTGTTAACTGTTAATCTATCTTAATAATCAGTCTTGGGTTTGAAGAAATATGTCAAAACAATTTCGATGTTGAGCAACAAATGCTCAGCACAATTAATAAAAGTTAGATAACATGTAGTGGTTATCTGTTATTTGGAAGAAAGATTAGATAAAAGGGAATTTATTGTTATTAGACAACCATTTTCTAGGAAGTATTTAACTAATGAGTCCCTCTTATAGGAACTAACATGTCCAAGCTGTCAATGTCACAACGCATAAAAATAGTCAAAGCTCATGCGACCAAAACAGAAACTCAAGCACAACTTGCAGAGAGCCTGCGAGGATCCACGGAGTCCAGCTGTCCAGATCTATCTCCTGTGATGAACTGAAAAAAACAAAACAAAACAGAACAGCCAAAGTCTCACTGTTCTGTAACAGTGATAAGAAGTTGCATGGTGAACATGAGTGTTATTGACCTCTATTCAACCACTGATCAGTTTAATCATAAAGGTGGCCTCGAATTTGCAAATGATAAACTGAGGCTGGTTTCTTTATCATGCAATTTTGGTGACACGTACTAAAATGGTTGAATGATTTGATCTAACTAGAGTTTAAAAGAAAAAAATATTCTGTCAAATTTAGACTAAGGGTTATACCACCTCAAAACTGTGGATATTGTGCTATTTGTAATTACATTTAGAGATGCGACCTGTGACATTTCCACAGCCATAATCATGAACAAATGATGTAGCATTACACATTAATGGCAGTTAATTAAAGGAACACTTCACCTGCGACTGGAACTCGTGACCTCAGTAAAATAAATTATTCGTGCAAGCTCAAAAATAGTTATTATCGCTGCTGCATTGTTAAGTTGGTGGATTTGGTAGAAAAAAGTTTGAAAACTGCTCTAGAGGCAAAATAGTGCCTCTCGAGAAATTGTCTGAAAGAGGTATGATTGACAGTTTCTTATAAATGCTTTTTAAATGAAAATGAGTCAGGCCAGACTCATCAATCTAACAGCAGGCCAACCAAGAAGTGTACTGATCATCTGGGTCTAACTGCAGCATGAAGAGTGCACAATAAATCCTGGAGTTGGTGAGTTTTACTGAAGCTGAAGACCTCACCAGAAGCCACAGCTATAATAAAAAAAATAACTAAGCTGTTACTCAAATGACAAAAACAGACTGAAAGTGGGTTAAAATTATCACTCCACATCTAACAAATGCGTCCTCTTTTCTAATATGCTAATGCAGGGTCGAGGTGACATGGCCAGTATGAATCCATTTATATGTTGGTCACGTGAGCATCATCGGAATAACTCAGATGATTAATGCCAAAGCCTATTGTCTTTCTCAAATGTGTACCAGAGATATAATGAAACAACATACAGTATAACGCTCAGGATCAGCCAGGAAGAGAAACCAGGAGCGTGGTAGAATCTGAAGGTTATGTTCAGCCCTAGGAAAAGCAATGCCAGGCTCATTAAAACGTGTATGAATAACCAGCTGCATCAACCAATGTGAAAAATTCCACATTTTTCATTGTTTTGAATGCAAAATTTTGTATTTGTATGATTATTCTAGCTATTTCCACATAGAGATTCTAGCAGGTAGACTTGAAGTCTACAACTTATAGAAAGGTCATCTTACAGGCTTGCAGTAATTTATTAACTAGACTTCAAAGGAAGTGCATCAGTCTTGAAGACATCATCTGAGCATTGTAAAGCTGTAAACTGGAATCTCAGTAATCATAAGAATCTATTGAGGTGCTGCCATACTGTAATATGACCTTGTCCTGAAATTATCTGGTAATGATATAATTTTATAATTAAAGAACATGTTGACAGAATAGCTTCCATCCACGTCAAGACACCCCAGAGGAAGCATCTGTTGGTGAATTTCAGCTGTGCTTAAATGAGTGAATGTCTGTTTCTGCTACATAATGGACCCGCTGAGGGTCTGATGAAGCCGGATGGCGAACAGTAAGCAAGGTGGAGGCAGAGTAATGTTTTCTCTCACCTCCACCATTTGGCACACTTTTGGTCCTGCTGAGATTTATATTAGAAATTAAAATTAAACTCTGTTCTTGTGGAGCGCAAACAGCTGTTTAAAGGGTCTCCATCACAAGCCTCGACAAAAAAGGATTAAATGATTCAATTAGCAGTACCAACATATGCTTCACATTTGTAGATCTGAGTAAAATGACTCAAAAACTATTTTAAGGAGTACATGCAGATTTGGGATTTTAGTGGTAATGTGTAATTATTAATTATTCTTAGGAGCTATGGCTCCTAAGAATAATTATAGCTTTTAGGATATAGAATTGATTAAATGAGTCATTCAGTCACATGCACAGCTTTAAGGCAGCTTTAAGAAACAAACCAAAAAAAACTAGAATTTAACCTGCTGGACAGGTTGCACCACACAGAAAGCCATATTATTGCTCAGATAATTCCATTAAAAATACACCAAAAGCACCAACACAAGCATGATAGAGAGCTTTAGTTTATTACCTCAAATAAGTGGACTTGAGACCTGGCAGACAGCCCTACTTGCTGCTTCTTGTGTGAAATATTATATAGTTCTTACCCTCATTGGCCATAAGTTTGTTTCATAGTGAAAAGGGTGGGAATATATGCCATCATCACTGATGGCTGTGCTTATGCTAGCTGGTAAAGCTACCAAGCAAACACTGATACAACTGTGTTGTTCTTTGCTAGTTAGATATGCTAACTTTATTTTCAGTAAAGTATTTTTTGCAAGCTAGCATGATGATCATGGCCAAATGCTGCAAATCATTCTCAATAAATGCACAACTACCCTCTTAAAATCATTGAAGATGAGGTGTCTTAACTGATGCATCCGAATTGGTAGGACTCCAACACTAATACTACCAACACTCCAAACGTTTGGCCTAGCTATATTTAGAGGAGTAGCCCATAATCACATGGGCATTTGACAGTTATTGTCAGTGTTACTGCAGAAGGCAATCGTTAATCATACTCATATCCTCAAACATACAGTGGTCTTGTCTGTAAATCTGCGTGATTAAAGGGACTCAAGTGAGTGAGTCATCTGACAAAGAGCAATTTCACTGTTTTAGAGGGCTTTTCTTTCTTTAAATTTATTCTGGCTTTCACTTTGTTTTTATTGTAGATTTGATCAGATTTACCATTTCCCTCAACAAGAAAAGACCTTCAGGCAAGGCCATTAATGTGAAACCTTGAAAAAGTCTTCTCCCAGTACAGTAAAAAGACTTGAACTTGTTGCACTTCATTGTGATTGGCTGTAGCAAACTGTGAGCGCAAACAGAGGGGGCTAGGATGGATAGATGCAGTATTTCAAATGTGTTTACAAGGGGAAAAAAGGGCAAATGCTAATTTTCCTCCCCTGTGAAGTGATCTCTCAAAGCCTGTCTCATCTTCCCTCAAACATTTACTAAGAGTACTGATTACAGTACAGTCTTGAATGTGAATGGGACTGAAAATAATACACTATTCATCCTTTTTTCATTTTGATTATTCTAGGAACAGCAAGAATTTCTTAATTGAGTTTATTTACGACAAACAAAAGTGAAAATAGTGCATTTAAGTTAACCCCACAGACCTCACGTGGAAAACACTGGCCACGTTTTTCTCCTTGAGTAATTATTCTGTTCAAATAGCATATATTTCTCTCCAGGCAGAGAGTGCTCGGGCTGAATGGATGCTGCCACTGCATAATGGTCCTCAGACGTTTGTTTCCTAGGCAACGTGGGGAGGGCATGTGCAAAGCGAGGTATAAAAACACTGGCAGCTCCTCTCTGAGTCTTACTTTGAGGTGAAGCGCTCACTCTAACACAGTGAGTACTGGAGAACTTGCTGCATAGTTACTCTCCCTTTTTGCCACCTTCTTTCTCAGCTCACTTGGAGGCTCAGCTCCACAAGTAGTTGGTCAAGGATGATGCGGCCAAAAGATTTACGCCAGGGCTCCGGCACCAAGACCTTCCTCGATGCCATGCATGGCGGTAAAGTCCACCTTGCACGCTTCATTCTGGATGCACTGGATGGGCGCATTATCAACTCGAAGACGGAAAACAGCCGCACCCCGCTCATGTACGCTGTCTGCCTGCAAGACCCCGGGACCAGGTCCAAGTTTACTCGGCTGCTGCTGGAGAAAGGGGCGGATGTCAACTGCCAGGATGAGGATGGGCGCACAGCCCTGAGCCATGCCTGTGAAATGGGACACCTGGATGTGGTTAAACTTTTAGTGCAGTTTAATGCTGATCCGGACATCATTGATGCCTGGGGAAACAGTGCTCTCATGTATGCTGCCTTTTCTGGGCAAAGCCAGGTCCTGGAGTTTCTTGTCAGGGCTTTTAAAAGACTGGGACTGAGGCTGGACAGGACCAATAATGCTGGCCACTCGGCCATTGAGGTTGCCAACTTCTTTGGGCACAACCACTGTGTCCAGATTCTGAACTTTCCCTGCAGGAGGAGTGTGGGCACAGATGATCCACTTGTTGCGAGTACCACTCAGGAGGGAGAGTGCCGTCTGCCCCGCAGGCTCCCCAGGCATGTTCTGGAGAGGTTCTCTAAACAGATAAATAATGAAGATCAATTGCCTGGGGTATTTCAGAGACAGCTGAAAATTGGCGACGGCAACAGAGTGTGGAACCGTTTCAGATGTCCCAGGAGCCAGTCTCAAGAGGAAAACCATCGCCACAGCTGGGCTCTGCCTCTTCAGCTTGAGAAAAGCCAAACTGAGGGGGATCACAGCATTCTCTTCACTGCTAAGCAACAGCAAAACTGCCAGCTTAGTGAGCTAAAGGGGGCTAAAACACTGAACTCTTTTCCTGAGCCAAGCCAGAAAGATGTCAGCCGAGACACTGGACTCCCAGAGCAAGCACCAGAGAGTTTTCCTCTCTGGGGGAAAGCAAAGTCATTTAACCTGGACCTTCAGAGCAGCAGAAAGCAGTCCTATCAGGGTGATGTACGTGACATGAGCCTGTCAGCCAGCAAATTAAAGAGAGCCTCACTACAGGATGAGAGATGCCTGATAGACAAGATGGACTGTCATGGGAACACCCAGGGCTTGACAAATGATGCTGACAAAATTGTCTCAGTGCCAAAACCACTTTTAAACAGCAAGAATCAGCCTGGAAGAGCACTGGAGGAGAACGTCAAATGAAGAATGAAGAGGCTAATGACATGGCTTCCCTGAGCAGAAGAGAGCAGCAGAAGAGGGGTAGCCTTGGCCCGACTGCCAGACACAACAAGCTACTTCCTGCCAGGGGAGAAATTGAGTCAGGGAAGATCCTGAACCGTACCTCGGGGTTCACGGGCCTGGGGACCAGACTGCTGCGGCGATTCACTGCACCTGAGTTTATGAGGATGGTGATAGACTGCTCATCGGGCTCCTCAAATGGCAGAGGTCGGATGTCCCGCTCTGAAACCTTTCCTTTCTCACACACGCATCAGCAGGTCAACAGTCAGCCAAGCGTTGACAGCATCAGTGCAGTGAAGTGCGAGTTTGAAAGCTACTCATCTCAGTCCACCCTCAACTAGAATAACTGCAGAACTGGCTTGTAGTGGATGCTTTAACAGCATTTAGACATCTGGTAATCGCTTGAAGATAAAGGCTATATACTGAGAGAAATAATGATTCTTTGCTTTTGTTGCAGCTCATTTGTTTTTCAATACTTATCAATGAAAGGGGGAATTTAAAGCTAACTGTTCAGTTGCATTAAGCTGAGTGAAATTTTGTTAACTCATATTTGAAATCATTTATAAATTCACATGATCTCAGTGATATTTTGTTTCACATATATAAGATTTGTATTACCTGGAATCGAATGTATTTGATATTGCTTCTGTGTTTATAAGAAAAAAAAAAAGTATTTCGCCTAAATATTCAGTGACCGTGTATGGTTCATGCTAAATATGTAATAAATATTTTAAAAGACCTGCACATCCAGCCTGTATTTATGCATGTGTGAAAGGGAGTCGAAATGACCTAAATGAATACCACTTCAGTATGCATCATTTATTGATTTATACAAAATTAAAATGTGTAATTCTCTTTTTCATGAATGCTTCACACAGAAATAGAAATACATGAAACGTGTCAACATGTATCTGTGTCAAAATACAAAGACTATGTGCAAAGTGTTTTTCAGCAGGCTGATGTCCTGCAGCATCACATGCCAGGCCTGTGTGCTTTATCTAGGCAAACAAATGCAAATACAGTCACACACATCTTCTTCAGGAGCAACACGCAAACACACAAACACACATATGTCTTGTGATTTTTAAAAGTTCTGTCACAATACAAAGAGTTGAATCAGAAGCAAACGCTGAAATGTCACCTCACACATTCATGCACACACACACACACACACA
>VUQK01012349.1:30840-45611 GCA_015106715.1 Bujurquina vittata
AAAATACCCCCCCACACATACAAAAACACAAACACCCACCCCCCCACCCACACAAAAAAAAAAAAAAAACAACTATACAGTTAGATTTCGGTAAAGAAAAGTAACATTTTGAACTCATTAATTTACTGCAGTGAATCAGCAGGTAGAAGGACCTAATATTCAGTATTTATTTACATTATTAATTTATCTGCTTATGTGTCAAATCCATACCTAATAATGAAACCTTATTTGCAACTTCACATCATACAAACAACCAACAATACCTTTTCAAATAAAGAATAAATATAAAAAAAAGAGAAATATGGAATTGGTCGTTTTCCACTCGCCCAATAATAGCAGCTGGGCTTTCATCTACCCATTTGTTATGCTAATAAAAGGAGAATTGTCTTTCACATCCCTGTTTGGTACATATTCAAGCATTCACATCAGGCCAGGTGTGCCTCCATTTGGCCATGCAAAGAGTGTGTATTGACAGGCTGTTGTCCAGTTTCCACTACAGAGTGTGAGTGTGCAGAGGTAACTTTATCCCTGCTTAGTAATGTCACAAAGAGCTACTGTGGTTTGAGCCTAACACCAGCTTTAAAAGCTTTACACAGCTAGCAATAATGCCCACTATGAACACATAGAATTTTTATAGTAGCACATGTACATATAGTCATGTGGAATATAGACTTTTGCCATACGTTTGATATGCACTGTGTTGTGCTGTGTTGAATCCCACTGAATGTCACAGGAAACCAATCAATAATCAGACTGTACCGAGCTGAGAGGTGAGGAATTGCATGCTGCCTTTCACTCGCTCCTAAAATGCTTCTCTCATGCCCGAGACCATGCTGCATCTTTCTACCTTGCCACCATTCCTGGTAGCAAAATGCTGTCTGGGTCTGCGTCTCTGGAGCTGATAGCCCACTGGCTTGGGAGCTAGAGTTGGACCCCAGTGCTAGTCCTCTTCTGAGGCCTGGACAGGTCAGACTGAAGGTGGGTGTTGGGGACCAGGAACCCCGTGGGGTCAGCAGCGGGACATGCGTTTGCGGTACTGTTCCACCAGTGGGACCAGGCACTGAGGTGAGCCGCTCTGCAGCAGGAAGGGGTGCTCCAGCAAGTCAGTGGCGCTTGCCCTTTCTAGGGGGTCTCGAGTCAGCATTCGGTCCAGGAAGTCTTTTAGAACTGGGGAGATCTGGGCCAGAAAGCAATAGGTACATAATATAATTTAACCCCAATAAATCATTACAGCGATGTGGTCATGTAATGATCCAGCATTTGTTAAGACACTTCAATCTTTAAACTGACTAAAAGAAAGCACATAATGCTGCTAGCATACCTAAATATACTGCATCTATTTTCAAAAAATGAGTGTGTCCCTTCTCATACCTGATTGACATTTCGAACAGTAGGAGCTGGCTCATCCCTCAGCCTCTTCATCGCTGCTACAGGGGTTTCACTGAAGTACGGCGGCTCTCCATCCACCATCTCAACCACCATGATGCCCATCGACCATATATCGACCTGTTAATTCATCACACAGACAAAAATAAAGGTATCTAACAGGTCTCATACTGTTGCACAGATTGCTCCTTTTGGCAATCAATGATACACTAGTGGTCTTCATGTGGGTTGAATGTGCGCCCCCTCACTTCAGTGCCATATGGCGATTTGGATATGACCTCAGGCGCCATCCAATACGGTGTCCCCACTAGAGACTTCCTCTTAGGGATGTCCTTACTGATCTGAGCACAGAAGCCAAAGTCTGAAAGCTTGACCTGTGGGGAACAGAAATTTACTTAATAACTATCAAGAAAGCAAAAACAGAATAAAAGAAAGAAAAACATATCATACCCGTCCGTCTAATGTAAGCAGTATAGAGTCACTTTTGATGTCTCTGTGAATGACTCCCTGTGAATGAAGATAGGCCAGAGCTTGCAGCACAGCTTCACACACTGTAGCAATCTGCTCTTCGCTCAGCCTGCAGGACAACAAATGCACGCGCACACACACACACACACACACACACACACACACGCACACACGCACACACACAGATTTTACATGAACATTTCACACTTTTACTAGTTGCCACAAATCAACAGCTCTGAAAGTTGCATTTCATGAATCACTGCACATTAAAGGCAACGATAAAGAGTGCAAGGTTCAAAACAACAACTCCCACAGCAGAATGACGAATGAAACATGCCCGTTCCTCCACAATGGTGATGCGCCTTTGATATTTTTTCAAGTGCAACGTAAACATTTAAGAGCCAAGCAGCAAAAAGCCATTTTCAAGCAGGTAACAGCAAGATAACAATTACTTTACAGAGTATGGTGTCTCCCACGCAGCACTATCATCATAGATTTAAAAAATAAATAAATTGTAAATTGGGTGAATTTCTTAACAAGACTTTAATCAGTCTAAAAAAATATCTGACAGCAGAGTCCAGCCTGGAGAGACAGCATTCACAAAGGACACTAGTCCTTGATTGTTGTGTCAATATACTGATTATTTTAGGCTTAGAGAAGCAGTGGCAGTGACAGCTGGCTCATTTTATACGTCTTCTGGCTTGAGAGAGAAATTTTCATCTCTTTGAGTCAAACAATCTAACTCTAGGTCATCCTATGGAGATCGAGCCAGCCATCTGCTAGTATTATAAACCATATAGACGGCTCAAACAAACACATCCTGATAAAATTCAACTCCCCGCTGCTGGTCAACATATTTTCCTCCTTTTTGATGTATGCACCGCATCATCAGGGAATCAAATTTCCAGTCAAAATCGACCTTCCTGCATGTAAACATGCACAAATTCAATTATTTTACTGGATTATTATTCTTCGCTGGAGAAAAGCAGCAGACGTGGTGCGCCAGAGAAGAACAAATGACAGTCTTTGCACTCCTGGGATCAACATCGATTACTCACCAATTGATACCACACTACCCCCTTGTGGTTGATTTAGTTATTAAAATTATAGGAGCTCCACATGGAATCAACAAAATACAGTTTGGGGGTGGGGGTGCGGGGTTAGACCGGACTTTTCTCTTAGCGGTTCTCTTACCTGGTTTCAGACACAATGTTAGTTAGTGCTCCACCCTGCAAGTACTCCATGATAACCCACAGCTCCTCCTCCACCAGGGCAGACTTAAACATCTCCACCACATTTCTGTGCTGATAGTCCCTCATGATGACCACCTGCAGCACAAAACACTCACCTTAGTACTATGACCGAAATATAACAAACAGTGTAGGGTCTTATTGGTTCTCTAGCATTAAAGTTGACACTGCTGTTCAGCATTAGTATGGCTCTGTCATTGGAGACCACTGCCAAGTAGAGAGAGTTCATTAACACTCCATAATCAAACACAAGAAAAGATTGCCATGGTGATGTCATGAGCATTACTTTTTCAGACTGGAAGGCACCTCCAAAGTATAGATGTGCATAAAAAATGGACGCCATGATGCTTCCCACTGGTGCTCTTCTTGTTTTTTGCAGCCAGAAATTACCATATTTGAATATAACTTATCAGCTTACCTTAGTAAGCCAGTGGTTAGTGTTAAGTATTACAAATAAATAACTTTTTTTTTTTTTTGCATTTAACCACACAGCAAGCAAAACTGTCAAATAACTGCATTAAAAAAAGTGAAAATTAGCTCTAAAGTCCAAATTATTTTTTTGTGCCAGGCTGTAAACAATCTCCTATTTTAAAGTTGGGGTGTTAACATGGGTATCTGTAGGGACTGGGCTTTTTGGCATTTAAAATGAAGCCACTGACTTTGTTTTTAAGCTCTGATTGCTCCAGAGCTACAGGAGATATTGTTGAATGCAACTGTTTTTCACAGGCTACACAAAAAAGAACAGAGAGATGTTGCTGTAAATGACTATCTATGCATTTTAAAGTTATTTGCACCTCTGTACCTCATTAAAGAGTAACTCTCTCCTCTGTTGCCGCCGCAAGTCCATCATCTTCACCGCCACTTGCCGGCCACTGTGCTTCTCTGTTGCGATACACACCACCCCTGTTGAGCCCTCTCCAATCTTCACAAAGTTCTCCAGATAAGAGCGTGGATCGCCCTTGTCCACCACCATCTGCAGGGCCGCCTTAAACTGTTCATGTGTCACTTTAGGTGGGTCGGGTGGCGGTCTGGGTGAGGGATGTTGTGGGGGTCTAAAGGCAGGAGAGCAGGTGCCTGGGGGACTGGTGGCTAGTGAGCCTGTAGGGGAAGGCCGAGGTTGGGAAGGGCTGTCCTGTCGGGGATAAGGAGGGTTGGGGCAACCAGAGTGCCTGAGAAAGGGGTCTGGTCCACTGGGCCTCAATCCCATATTAGGAGACAGACCCAAGGTGTAGCTAGCTGAGGAGCGAACAGTCCGCTGGGGTCTGATGCCTCCCACAAGAGGACTGCTGGTGCCAGTGGGCAGGAAACCAGAGTGGTACCTTACTGCTGATTCTCCCTGCACAACAACAGAAAAAGGGTGAGGTAAATTAAAAGGGAGCTGAATGGCACTTGGCCACATGTCTAGGGTTCATGACCCACTTGAAAACTGAACGTAAATCAGGTTCTTCACTTTTCTTCCCCATCCACTTCACCTGATATGACTCATGTAAGAATGTTGTTTTATGGTCCCAAGTGTCCTGCAAAAATCTGGGCAAACACATCTTCTTTCAACATTTATAACCCCACTGGCATCATGAACCCACATTACATTTTTTTTAAACTCTAGAATTGAAGCCAATATTCAAACTCAGAACTTTAATCCCCTTTAGTAAAAAGCCAATCAATAAGCTGCCTCACTAAAGTTCCACAACCTAAGCATTAACATGATCCCTGATGACTTCTTGACAAAAAATAAACTTTTATTTAATGTATTCTGAGCACATACAGAAACATGCTGAGTAATAAAAAAAAATGATGTACACAGTATTAAAAATTTGCATATATTTTATATTCTATAAATAATGTATTATCAGTGCACTGCAAAGGCTTACTTTCAGGTCATAGGAAGAGAACGGCCTCCCTGGGCTGTTCTGTTGGTGCATGTACATTGGTAGATTGGGCCGGAGCTCTGTGGTGACTGTCCCTTGATCTCCATGGGGTGGCTGTATGGTCATAGCAGGGCTGTAGAAACAAGCTACAGGTCTTTGATTTGGGGGCATTCCCCTGGGCAGCTGGAAATCTCTCTTCCATATCACTCTCTCCTGAGGACTGCCCACCTCACTGCTCATATAAGCCCCTTGACTTGGCATCTGGATGTTCTGGGACTGAGCAGGATGTGACGGGCCCTCCAGGGAGCTGACCCCGACTTCATAGGTGGATGTGGCCTTAGGTAAAATCCCATTAGGCTGCAGAGTGATGCTCTTCTTCATGCCCAAGTAAGGGGTGTTGGTCTCACTGTGGATGTTCCTGGCCTTATCCCTCCACTGTTCCTGACCCACATCCTCCTCCTCATCATCATCATCATCCTGGGTCAGACCCTCATACTGGTAAGTATCTCCCTCGTTCACCTCCCCCAGCCTTCCCAGAGATTGGGCCCTCTTCCTGGCTGAGGGGCTGCTCTTCCGCAAAGAGTTGGAACTGGTCACAGACAGACGGTTCATATCATTGATCATGGCTGCGATGTAGTCTCCGTGTCCGATCATGCTCCCACGCACAATGGTCTGAATAGAGAGAAGCATTTTTCTGTTTCACATCCTGCAAGTTATGATTGCATTATAGAAAGATTTGGGACTGAGAGGAATGAGGGTGACATAATCATTGCTCAAAGGCAAGTTAAATTTAGACTTGGGAATCTGCAAAGGACATCTTTGTCATTCTACAAAGACAGCGACTTTAATTTATTCCCCCTGTGGCTTATTCTGACAATGCAATATACTATACAAATGTTTAAAGAGAGGCAGGAAGAAAGAGCCTCAATTACAATTGCTAACATGCTTTCAGATTATAAAGATAACTGCTCATGAACTTTCAAGTGGTATGCATAACTGGCAGGCAATCAAAGGCAAATAGCCTAAACGTGCCCTGACAGAAAATGATCAGTTAAACTTTAGATGTTTTGCCAGAATAGGGTTAATGTAAGACTGACTGCATGGTGGCTTATTGGTCCGACTCAGGGTAGAGTCATGTTCGGTACGCAGTCAATCTTCAGCCTCTCCTGTTTCCCTGGCTCAAAGCCATTATATCCACACAGGGGGGTGTAGAGGTCAGATGACATCTCACCTACTGTAGCACCTCTCTGTGAAGAGGGAATGGTAGGTGATAATAGCCTTGGTGAAATTTCACATATATTTAAAAATGAAATTGCCTTCCCACTCTGTTTAAATCAAGAAATGACCTGAAATGTGCCAGAGGTTTATCTTTGAATTCTATTTTCTGTGTTTCTGATAGCACATGCTGACTGACCTGAGTGACCTAAATGCTGAATGACAGTCCTCATATTTCACAACACTAACAAAAATCCCATCATGGACTTAATGGAATGTTTGGGATTTTTTTTTTCCTGGACGTCCGTAAAAAAAGAATCAACAGTACGCTCAATGAAACACTGAAATCCTGAGATTTGCAGGCTTTATCACTCACTGGCATTTCCTTTGCTGTACCTGCACTTTTTATCCCTTCTGCTTGACATCTCTGGGAAGGCACCATGGACTGTTATTAATTGCCTGCATGGAGTAATAAATCTTGTGGCCCCTATGAGTATTCAACATTGTACAGTCAGTGTACACAGCAGGGTCATTAGCTCAGCCACATGATAGATAAGAAAGCAAAAAGATGGGGAGAGGAGCAAGCTCACCATGTTGCCATCAGAGGATTATGGCATTTTCTGAGACAACTGAATCCCTCTGCAACACTCAAATATACTTTTGCATTGATGCAACCAGCATATATCTCTCTGAGACTGAAGCTAAACCTAAAGCAGTGTGCCATTCATTAGCCCTCACCTCAGGGTAAGGTCAGTGATATTAATAACATAAACGGTATACCTTCTTTGGCCTCAGCTCCACCTCTGTGATCCTGGAAGGGTCCACCATGGGTTTGGGCCTTCGCAGGTTCTCTATCAGGCTTTGCCATTGGGTCGGCAGGCCCACAAAGCAGCCTCGCTTAGCATCAAATGAGGTGTGGACACGGTGCTCAAAGTTCTTGGGTGCTGATATCTCAGGCCTCTTCTTTTTCTTCTTGCGAAACATCTTCAGGTCTAAAAGGGCTGCAGCTTGTCTGGCTCAAAATGTCCCTGTAGAGCAAAGTATTCAGTTTTAAAAAATTCCACCCAACATCACATTCAGCACAAATTTCAGTAATTGTAATCTTAACATTTTAATACAAACAAAACTCCTCTGCCAAAGTTTTTAAAGACTTATCTTCAGTCACTGACTGCTCTCATTTCCTCTCTACTCTCTGACCTGGTGTATTGAAAATAAAATCTGCCAACAGATGACCCTTCCACATGGGAGCATATACAATGCCAGTTAAAAGTTTGGACAAACCTTCTATTTTGGTTTTTCTTTTTTTCCCCTACATTATAAATTATACTGAAGTCATCCAGACTATGAAGGAACACATAAGGAATCGTGTAGTACACTGAAAAGTGTTAAACAATCCAAAATGTATTTTAGATTCTTCAAAGTAAGCACCTTTTGCTTTGATTACAGCTTTGCACACTCTTTGCATCCTCTCAGTCAGCTTCATGAGGTCATCACCTGAAATGGTTTCCCAGAGGTGCTGAGCACTTGTTGGCTGCTTTGCCTTCACTCTGCGGTCCAACTCATCCCAAACCATCTCAGCAGGGTTTAGATCAGGTGATTGTGGAGGCCAGGTCATCTGAAGCAACACTCAATCACCCTCTTTCTTGGTAAAATAGCCCTTACATAGCTTGGAGATGTGTTTGGGGTCACTTTCTTGTTGAAAAACAAATGATGGTCCCACTAAGAACAAACCAGATGGGATGGCATGTCACTGCAGAATGCTGTGGTAGCCATGCTGATTAAGTGTGCCTTGGATTTTGAACCGATCACCGATGGTGTCACCAGCAAAGCAACCCCATGCCATCACACTCCCTCCTCCACACTTCACGGTGGGAACTACACATCAGACCCATCCACTCAACTGCATGTTACAAAGATATGGTGTTTGGAATCAAAAATCTCAAATTTTTGACTCATCAGACCAAAGGACAAATGTCCATTCCATATGTTCCTTGGCCCTAGCCATTCTATTGCTTCTGTTGTCTTCTTTAGAAGTGGCTTCTTTGCAGCAATTCAACCATAAAGTCCAGATTCATGCAGTCTTTTCTTAACAGTGGATGAGGAGATGTGTGTGCTACTTGAACTCTAGGAAGCATTTAGGGGGGCTCTTATCTGGGGTACTGTTAACTTGTGGTATCTGAGGCTGGTCTTCCTTTCCTAGGGTGGTTCTGATGAGAGGCAGTGTCATCATAAGGTTTGATGGTCTTTGCAACTGCACTTGAGGATACTTTCAAAGTTCTTGAAATTTTTCGGATCAACTGACCTTTGTTTCTTAAAGTAATGATGGACTGTTGTTTTTCTGTCAGCGGTCATCTAAGCAAAGCGTGCCTACTTTGAAGAATATAAAATATAAAATATATTCTGGTTTGTTTCATTCTTTTTTGTTAATCTAAAATCTAATAGCTGTGCCTGGGATGTAGATGTCCCACACTGCCTAGCTGGCTGTCACGAGCTTGTGCCACAGAGAACAGTTCCAAGGAGAGCAAATGGATTTGTAAGCACATGTGTAATGAAGGATATCTGGTCAATTAAGGCTTATTCATTCTCCGTGCCCTTTTACTGATGAGCACGAGGCTGGGCTGGCCAGTGCCCACAGGCTTTCAGTGCATTAGCAGAATAAGTACAACACACATTCATGCACACACATATATACAGACATAAATATACTATGGCAGGCTATCCTTCACAGCCTTTTTAAAACCGTTTTCATATCCCATCCTAATTAGTAGCTTGTGTGCCCTTGATTGCAGGGAGGTCAACTGCTTAATCTTCAGATGGATGTTCCCGCGTTTCTTGAGCCACTAACTCAAATTTACTGTATATTCAGCTTTATTTTCCATTCAAGTGGGGGGGGAAATAATTAAATGCATTACATCTCATTTCCTCGGCTGCACAGCTGTAAGGGAAGATAATCACTCACATTTAAGTCTCTTGATTGGAATTACTACTTTTTTTATGTAGCTCACAGCATGGAAGCCATGTCAGCTAGCCACGCAAGTGGATGCCAGTGCTGGTCTGCTGCTTAGTCCACTACTTCTGGTCCTGACTGAAATATTTTATGTTCTGTACATTTGGTGTTCCCAGATCATGGATCATGCTGATGTAATACACTTTCTTTTTCCTAAATGAGTTCCTAGATAAACTTTGATTTCCAGATTTCTCAGCTAGTGAGGTTAGATAAATGCTGCAATGATACAATTTAATTCAATTTTATTTATATGTCACCAGTTCACAACAACAGTTGCCCCGATGTGTTTTATATTGTAAGGTAAAGACCCTACAATAATAGAGAGAAAACTACAGCAATCAAGCGACCTCCTGTGAGCAAGCACTTGGCAACAGTAGGAAGGAAAAACTCCCTTTTAACAGAAAGAAACCTTTGAGAGGGGCACCTATCTGCCATGACTGGTTGTGCGTGAGGGGAGGGAGACACAACAGCGCTAAATGTTTGTATAAGTCACCCATTTAAAGCTCATTTAGGCTTAAAGTTTTGGTTTATTGTAGTGGTGCTGCTGTGAGTGGCACTGGTTGTCGCTTAGGCCACATGGGATCTGCTAGTCATTACCCCAACTAATCTGCACCTCTCATCCTTTGTAGCGTGTGTGGAAGATGTGTGTGCTCGAGCTTTGGTGCGGGAAATTCTATTCTTTACTTGTATGTAGTCTGTGGACACTTACTAACCAAAATTGCTAAGGTGACGTATGCTCAGTTCTGTTTCCAAAAATGCCAAAACGTTAAACTTGAGGCATCAAAATGTAAGACATGGTTAACATCCTATTGCCACAGCAGGCCCAAAGCACTTCTGTGCCCAACTGAATCCTCACAGAACTCTTGTTTACTTTTGCAAAATGTCACCCTGAATCAAATGGCCAATGCAGAGGCCTACAAGGTACCCTGAGAGTACCAGATACAATCTCCCATCATGCACTGTGAAATAGTGGGAGCTGAGAAAATTAGTTTTTCAGCCCTCTGCAAACCAGCAGGCGATCACACTGCCAGCCTTTCCTCTCTCCACCTCCGCCCTCGGACCAGCATGGCTCTAATCGGCATCAATGATGCCTGTTAAGAGATGTATTGGTGACTAACCCACGTTGCACACCCCACTGCATCACTGCAAGGTAAAAGTAAGTCAGGCTTGCCGGTCAGCTAAACCTCCACTGCATTACAGGAAGACGATTGTAGGGGGGGGTACTGCTAGAAAAGACGTGACACTCACAAGGATAATTCCATCATGAGGCTAATATGCTAAGTGTTGCATAAACGCATCACTCTGTGCTCTCCCTATGTACATAATGTGATGCTGGGAAGGACTTTAATTCTATCTGACAGGGACATTATGGTGTGAGGGCTCTCCGAAGGTGGGGTGAGAGGAATTGGGGCCAAGATTCCAATCAGACCTGGATATACTGTATTAGAAAGACAGGGACCTTGTTTTTTTTCCTGGAGACACAGAAAAGCTTTTAAATACCAGTTGCAACCCCCTTTTGAATACAAAATGCCTGAGAAAACAAGCTGCAAAGCAGAAGATTGTGATCTCTGTCTTTTTTCCTTTTGCACTGCACGAGAGGCTATTTGCTTAGATAGCAGTTTAAGGTGCAGATGCTGGCATTGCCTACACAAATATTTACACATTTACGCTCACATATTCTTTTATAAGCATATCAATCAATATTCACTTGAGTGAAACGCAAACTGCTACAGTCTGCCGCTGCCAGCAATAATGGGGTGTACCAGTGCAAAAAGGGCAGCTGGTTTTTCTGATACTTCATCAAGTTGCATCACTTCAAAACAGCAGAGAACAGAACATATCACAGTATTCATTATTCATATTTGACCACTGTTCCCCTCTGCAGACTCTGGAAATACAAACTAACCACTGTGGTATTAGAAACAAGAAGAAACACACACACGCATACTTGATTCATGCCTGGGCAGAATGAATTTAAAAGTGGATGCACTTATTGATTTACAAGCTTTAATCACATGCAACTGGCCTTAGAGTGACCTCTCAGCCTCTGCCAAGCTCATGACAGTCTTGACAGCGATAAGCTATTGATTCCTAAGTCCTAAAATATGTTTCCGCAAAGCTCAACTTTCACAGCCCACCATCTCTTTCTGGTCACATCCCTCAAAGCTGCAGGGACTTGACCCCATGCCTCAATGGCTTGTCTTGAATCCATCAAAGTGCTGATGCAAACTCAGCCAGCTGCTGTCACAAATATGAAAAGAAAGAGGGGATGAGGTCACTCTAAAAAAAAATTGTGCTACATTAGGTATTTTTCATCTTTGCAACTTCATGCAGGAGCAACAAATTAAGCAGATCCAAATGCATGACCTAAAAACTCACAAATCCCGCCACAGAGAAATAAGATCTTACACGGTGGAAATCAGCAGAAGTCTCTTTGCAGTAAGTATTTCTGAAGTCTGACTAAACATAAACCTTTCAAGAAGGATGTTGCAGCATTCAAATTCTCTAACGCATGCAAATACACAGAAAGTAACCACTTAATCCCAATCCCAATCCAGGCTCAAATTAATATCCAATCACAGCCTTACCCCTGACTGGATGGAGCTTCTTCACCTGGCAGAGTGGCTTGGCCTCTCGTACCATGCAGAATTTCAACCAGGCAATCCATATGTTCCCCACAAACAACATGACAGAAGAGGAGAAAGCATGCTTTCCTTCCTCTCATGTTCAGATCACCCCGAGCAGGAGTTGTGGTTGAGTGGGAGGGGATCGAGAGATGGGAGAGATATTGGATTTGCTCGACGTTAGCGCTCCCAGCTCTGTTGAATGATTTTTTTTTTCCTCCTGTTTGCCCTGATTTCTGCTTCTATCTTTTTGTTGGCGTGCATGCAAAAATGTAGTGAGTGTGCAGGTGACTGTGCTCGCAGGATTAGTGGTGTTCAGCCCCTCACTGATCTAATTTTAGGATGCATCACTTTCCCCCCTCCTCTCCAGCACTAGACGCATGTTTATTTTGTACAGGATTCATGTCAAATAGTGAGGTGAGGCTGGGAGAAGATGGAGATGAGGTAATCCTCTTTTTGTGCTTGTCAATGCATGTATAAGCTTAATCCAGCTATACTGAATTACAGGGGGTTACATCTATTTCATAACGGTATAGATAGCATCAAGGTCTTAACGGCTGCTTTTTGGAATCTGCAGTGCAGTGTGGAGGGCTTAGAGATTGCTCCTCTATCAGCTTCATTATGATGACCGTTTTGCCCTTTGAGTGTAATGAGACTGCCTCTCAAGGGGGGCAGGGGGGTCTTGGTTGGTCATCTTTTCCCTGTGCTTTGTAAAACACAGACACATGCACTTACACACACCGTCTGAGGGCATAAAAAAGGTACAAGGCACTGGACGTGACTGGACAGTACAATAGCAGTGTTTATGATTTACGTTGATGTCTTTCTCTTTGAAGTCACCTCTACAGACATGGAAGGACTTTCAATAGGACATTACATGTGATGTAATAAGCCGCATTCAACGACACGGAATAACAAGACGCTAGCAGTCTGATACATCATGCATGACAAAGCACTCAGAATATAAGGAATGTGGGAGAATGGGATGAATCTATTAGCTCTATAAAGTCATTCATTGCACAAATGTGGCTTTGGTTGATTGCACAATTTTGTTTCTTTAGGCATGCTAGCTTCTTGGTGCTGGAGATGACATTGTTGAGGTGTCAGTCTAACACTAACAGACTAAAATAACATTTTCAATCTTTGGTGATATCTCAACTTTTTCTTCTCTGCAACCAGGAATTCATTAATTCTGTGACATGCCTAAAACATCTATGAGTGATTCGATGAAAACTTACATGAAATAAAACAACATTACCATATACAGTACAGCCAGAACTACAAAAGCTCATTATTGTAAAGTAAAATGCAGGTTTAAATGGTCTGGTGAATATGCTCACATCCACCAATGTTCTCACTGCTGCTCCATAGATCAGTCCTAGTGACTGCTAGGACTGACCTATGGACAAAAGTCCTGGGCCACCTACACATTACGAATTACAGACACCGCTCAGCCATGGAAAGCTAAGCCATGAAGCACAGTTTTTGTACTGATGTTAATATCAGAGGAGGTTTGAAAAGCTGCAGTTAGTGAGTCAGCAGAGTGTCTGCAACTTTACTCTCTATGCGCCTCAGCATTCAGCGATCCTTTCTAACTTCTGCCACTTGAGTTCTTGTGATTCCTAAAATGCTTCCCCTATGAAATAATAGCCCTTACAGTTGATGGTGGAATACCTAGAGAGGAAGAAATTTCATGAACTAACTTGTTGCAGCGATGGCATCCTGCTACAGCACCAGACTCACATTCACTGAGCTCTTCAGAACTCTTTTCCAAATGTTTGTAAAGGCAGCCTGCGTGGCTGGGTGCTTGATTTGATACAACTGTGGTGATAGGACTATAAACACCTGAATTTTTTATTGTTTACACCAACTGAACATTTACTTGAAGACAAGTTCAAACTGACACCGTGTCTAATAAGTCATCAGTGTGGCTGGGACTTTTCATTGTTGTTTCTCTTTCTCCAGTGTAGCTCCCTCACTACCACTCTACCTAGAAGCCTTGCACAATTAATTGAATTGTTTTCTCTATCATGATTTTGGCTTCCCACGATTAAATGAGCTAGAGTGAGTGATATTTAAAATGTGCCCTCTGCTAATTATAATGCAAAGCAGCGAGTTCTGACCACATGCCTACATGTGCCAATCACAAGTAGCTGTTCCCTGCACCACGCAAGTTTCCTGGACTAATCTGGATGAGTAACACTATGCAAAAATACAGATATACAACAAATTTGAAATGTCTGGCACAGCAGAAGGTGTAGAGCTTGTTCCTGGAAGTGAAACATCCTTCATTTATCCAAAAAGAAATCATTATGAATGGAGAGCTGTAGAGTTGTGTCTGCACCTCAAAGCAACACAAAGTTTGCCTAAAAAACATGCCACAAAAACTGCAGTACCATTAATGCACGAAGGCCAAGAAAAGCAATGCAATGGTTGCTGACATGACTCTTCCAGCATCAACTCCAATGTTCATAAAAGCGAGCCTGTGCCACACGTCAGCATATCCATCCTGCTCACAAAGACGCATTGAAATCGCCAATGCAGTCACTTTCCATTTGGCCAAAGACGTGTCTAATAAACACGGTGAGTAACAAAGGCATCTGGCCAGTGGTGAACATAATGGGCAAACGATATGTTAGCCTCTCACACAGTTATCGCTGCAAAGTGGCGATACCTCAGTGAGATGCAAAACATTGCAGGGGGGAAAATGAGAAAAGAGAGGGATCTCACAGCTGTCAAGTAATTTGCTGAGTTTTAGTCTGGGACGATGAATGGCGTGAAAGACTATGTTATTTTCTGGCAAAGATTAATTTATAAAGATTACAGCAATGTAGCACAACGCAGAGGTGAAAGCAGTTCATTTTGCTGAAAGATTTGGTACAGTTTTACACACACACACACACACACACACACACACACACACACACACACACACACACACATATATATATAA
>VUQK01012349.1:45631-57301 GCA_015106715.1 Bujurquina vittata
ATTACAGCAATGTAGCACAACGCAGAGGTGAAAGCAGTTCATTTTGCTGAAAGATTTGGTACAGTTTTACACACACACACACACACACACACACACACACACACATACACATATATGTATATGAGACCCATAGTGATGGGATCACAAATTTATACAGTGCTTGATTTGAATATTGGCAGGTGCATACTAGTTGGCTCTGAGTCAAATAAGTCCTACAATTACTGTTTAATTACTGAATACTTCAAAAACTGGCTGTTTTTGTCAGTTTTGTCTTAGGTAGAATGCACACGGCCCATTTGGTTAAACTTAAGGTAATATGCAGAATGTCTCTTCTCTTTGGCGGGCCAGTTGATTTTGCTTAACGAGGAAGCAGGATTTCACTAAACCAAGATTTTCTTTGGATGACTGAAGTGCCAGGTGATATACTGTGCCAGTTTTCTGAAGTGGTCAAACAACAACTTTCTCAGTCTCTGATGTAGCAGTAACACCAATAAAAGCCCCAGTCAGGTGTAAAGACATAATGCAGAACATATTCAAGGGCATGTGAAGTGAGTGTTGTGGACTAGTTTTGGTTTATAGTTTTTCAACAGCAGTGTACAAAAAGGAGTACGCTTGCATAGAGTGCAGCCAAAATGTGTTCACAGACAGGCAGACAGACACATAAACACCACACCTAACAAAGTACTCAAGGCCACCTTTCTATTTGTTCCTATTTAAGTTATCTTGAGGACCACATTTTGTCATGTTGATGCACAAACAGGCATACTCACAAGAAAACTATAATGAAGTATAGGCTGCTGTTTCGATAGTCAGCTGTATCCATATTGTGCATTCACTTTTCAGTTTATAAAATTAGACATTAAGCATGGATGACCCACATTTACACAGAGACTTCATTCATAGTGACATATCTTCGGGTCTTTCAAATGTCACATACACTCGCAGCGATGTGTCATATGCAGGCTTTCACTCAAATCTCTGGATGAAGTTGTGCCTAAAATGGTAGAAGTCAGTGCGATTCTGAGAAAGGAAACCATCAAAAGGCTCATCTGATATTTTTCCCATGCTTTGAATAAGTAAGGAAAAGGCCTGAGGATTGTGAGTACACAGAAAAACACAGTTTCGGTGTCCAACAATGTGGGCTGTCAGTTCCTTCAAGAGCAGATATCTGCGCAGGAGAGAACACTAGTCCTGTGTTAATATTGACAGGAGGAAACAAGAAATGAGAGGTCAAGACAGGAGCAGTAAGAGTGGGGGAGGAAAGGAGAGTCCGGACACTCAGCTGTAGTGACAGAAAAAGAGAAGGCGGATAAAGCTAGGATGGAGGACGGAGAGGAAAATAATCAAGATGCTGGAAGGACAGCTATAGATTTGAAGCTGTCAGTGAAAATTAATGTTCACATTTGTTTTTGTCTAACTTAGAAGCACAATGATGTCGATAGGAGCTCTCTCAGTACTGAAGCTGTAGACTGTTCTCTCCATCATCTTTTCTGCAGTAAACAAGCCTCAGCGAAGGGGATTTCAGGACAGGACAGTTGCATCAACACAGCCCGAACATCATTCTGTCACCTGATATAATGGCACTGATTCTCACAGATGAGAAAATGGACAAGAACACCAGTTTTGCGCTGCCCTGCAGTAGAGAGTGTGGACATTAATGCACAGTAAAAGCTATTGCCTCTATCTACTCCAAACACCTTAACATAATGACACTGTAAAAGCAGCACTTCTGTTGTCCCGGGGCTTTTATGGGATGTTATCTGGATGCTGACACATCGCTAGAAAAACAGACTGTCACGTCAGGAAATATGCTACAATATGTATACTGAGGGCTAGAGGCAGGAGAATAAGGAAATGCAGCACTGACCAACACTCTGTTTAATTAAAGATCCTCTTGGCTCACTCAAGTGCTTTGAACAATTTGACGCTGTGCTGATAGAGACGTGCGATCAGGCTGGACCAATGGTACGAGCCCAACTTTTCTCTCCTGGGTCTAATTTATTGATGCACTGGGACTCGGTGCATGCTTTACTGTATGCGCATGTGCTTATGAAAGCTTTGATTTATATTTTTTCCCAGCCAAGGCCTCAGCATGTCTCTCCAAGGGACAAAGCACAGACCATTTTTAACCTCAGATTCCTTTATGGTATCAATCTGCCCCAACTCTGCTGTCCTTCTCTGTCACCCAGCATGGGTGCTGTTTCAGCCTAGAGAGGGGGACTCGTGTCATGCTGTCCTAATTTGGACTCGGAGGATTTTTTAATCCTTAGTGCTTGACATCTCGTGGCCAGTAGCTACACTAAGCTGGTAAATGCATGGCGCCCTTCACCAGCGTGAACATGACTGAAAACAATCGTGAGCACGGCACATGCTGGTGGTACATCACAGCAGCACCTGCGTGCCGCAATCATGTGCATGAGGGGTCCGTATCACTTCCTGTCCAGCCAGTGTCCCACCGCGTGTGTTCAAGTCTCCGTTGGCCGTCTGTTTGTGTTTTGCTGTGAGAGTGTAAGCCTGTGTGAAAGCACAATGCATAACAGACAACACGGGACAACCTCCAGAATATAGACTTTAAAAGACACTGAGTGCACATCACCCTCCGTGAAGCGGATGTCCAGCTGTGTGTGTGTGTGTGTGTGTGCATTAACCAAAGAGCCCTTCTCTGTCACATCCTCTACCCTTTCTCTCCTCTCCCTCCTCTGTGAATATCAATGAATGACCTGAGACATAAACAAGAGGTTTATTTTACTTGCAAAGCCTCAGTTACATCATCATCAGACAAAAAATAAATAAATAAATAAACAAATGCACAAATATAAACTCAAATCCGCAGGCTGTAGATCCATTTTGATCAATGCTAAGTGTATGAGCAGTGCATGTTGCTTGCAGGATGGCACATGCGCAAATAACATCGGGTACAGTCTCAACTCACACATAGAGCATCAAGAATAGGTTTTTTTTTGGTAGAAAGTGCATGAATGCTGTGATGCTATCAGTAAGAATGAGTGCACTGGCAATGCTAAAGCACTGGGCTAAAACAACAATCTATACGCTTCTTTAAAACACCTTCACCTTAGATTGATTTTCACTGAGGGCTTAGGATCTAATAGGAGACTAATAGAGAGACTTTACAAATCTATCTTTCTAGAGTACTGACCAGATTTCCTGTTTTTTAATGGCTCAAACTCAGCACAATACGAACACAGCATCCCTCATCCATGCGAGCACTTGTACGACAGGTTTTCTTTATATTAAGGAAAATGTGCCACATGTGAGTCTCCTTTATTGTCCCTACTTTTACCACAGCATCCATCTACTGAAGTATGTATATATGTATAGTAGAAGCTTGAAACTTCATGCACTGGCACAACCAAAAAGATCACCTGAATTCACACATTACCCATAATAATGACAGATTTATCAAGTGGGATCCATCCTGAGAATGACAACGCTTTAGGGAGTGCTTATTCTTTTTTTTTTTTTTAAATAGGGGTTGAGGACAGAAGAGACAGAAGGAGAAGAGGATGTTGGGATTTTAAGGAGGAGGGGTGAGCAGAAGGTAAAGGCTCCTCTTTTGAGATGCAGTCCATCACTGAATACATCCAGCAAACCTCTCAGTATTCCCTTTTTCTCCCCAACATCTGCACCTGGCTGCATTAGATTTTGCTCACAGCCTCTCCACATCCTCTTTCTCTTCCTCCACCACGACTGATGCCTACTGATGGCAAACACGAGCCTGTTCTTTATCAATGACGTTAAGCCTCTTTGTATTTTTTTTAACCTCCCACCCCACTTTACCCCACTCTTCTCGCTGTGAAGAGAGCAGAGGGGTCTCTGGAGGGATAAATCATTGTTAGGGATAAATCAGTCATTCCCCCCCCTTACCTTGCTGTCCAGTGAAGAGGAGAGCCTCTCTCCTCCAGGAAGGATCGGAAGCGGGAGTGTGCACATACACTCACATCTACTATTATACGCCACTCACTCACATTCACACACATACACATGTACGCTCACACACGGACATTCACGCTCTCTATCTTGTACACACAACGGAGAGGAGTGATGGCTCTCAAGCAAGAGCACACTGCAGGCTGCCGCTTGCCTGGGAAAGCCTGATGCGTTCCTCCCTCCAGGCAGAAGCACATACTGCCATCTCAAAGGCTCTTTGTTGCGGCTGATTCATCCCCGGCTCTGTGGTTGAGTGCTGGTCCGTGTACCGGTGCCTGCTCCTGGGGACAAGGGCTGTCCGTACAATGGATGTACAAAGCCATGAAAAGGAAAACCAGCATCCAGGAGGAGAGAATATCACGGCCCCATATAGCTCTTCCATCCACCCCCTTTCTCTCCCTCTCCTTCTCAGGCTCGCTGCCTTTCTTTCTCTCTCTCTTGCAGACACACACACTCTCTCCCACCTCCCTTTCTCTCTCTGTGTCTCTCTTCCTCCTCTGACTCCCTCTCTCTTTATCACTTCCCTCCTTCTCTGCCTCCTCCCACTCTCACTGGGCTGCAAAAGAACTGATAGCAGCATGTGCCTGTGCCTGTGTGCCGGTTTCCAGTGACTGTAAGGAAAGGAGAGCTCTTCTACACCTCATCACCTGGGATACCTTTCATCTCCCTCCCCACCCTCCATCGCTCTCAGTCTGTCTCTTTTGCACATAATGTGGGTGACACAAGAACGCAAGGGTGCTGCCTTCACCCAGTGTGCTGCTGTTCATTCAAATGTATTATCCATGAAATGACAGGGTCAGGGATGGCAGATGGCAGGAGGGGTTGCTGTATATGGACGATTGTAAAAGGGGTGTGGGGCTATTTCTGTATAGGGGTTAATCCTCATCCTCACACTTTCTTTCAAGTCTAGTTTGACCCAAAAACCTTTGCAAGTGAGGGCACGAGGAACTGAAGTTGCAGCACTGCCGCGCTCCTACATCTGATCCAGCATCCTCATTATTTGAGCGAAACATTCCCTTCTCCTTTTACCACAATCATTTCCTGAATAATTTATAAAGCAGCTAAGACCAGGCACAAAGAAGGAAAATGTATTAGGGTCAAGTCAAGCAGAAATTGCCTGCAAGAGTGAGCCAGATTTAGGGCATATGTGTAATACATGGCATTTTTGATATGAGCGTGCAAAGGCACTACAACAGGCTTAAACATGTCAAATAAAGTGAAGTGAAAATAAAAAGAGAAGCTCCATTAAACCAATCTCTATAACAATAACAGATTTTTCTTTTAGGGGTATGGCAGACACAACCTCTCCCTCTCTTTCACTCTTACTTGTCAGCATTTTTTGGTCACGAATATTAATTGGCATGGCTCTATATTATTTCCTTAGAATCCTGATTTTCTTTGAGTTCAAAGCTGTGAACAGCACTAAAAAGATGTATTTAAATGCACTAATATATGGTGGCTATCACAAAAACAGTCCAAGGTTTGCAGGGCTATCTGAGCTGGGTTGCTTATTTATCCTTATCTCTGCTTGGCCGGTATGAAGGAAGGCTGTGCAGGTCAAAAGGTCAATAAATGAAACATGTCTTCCTGCTTCCATGAGAATTCAGAGCACCACACAATTTGGCTTCAACAGGATAGCAAAAACAAGTTAGTGCGCAAAAAGAAAACTACTGCTGCACTGTTAGGTAGATGCATTTTACTGCATATTGTCTTTGTAAGAAAAGGAGAGACTAGGAGAGGTTGTAAAAGTAATTATTGTTACGTGTCATCTTCACTGAGGGGTCTTCTAAAGCCAACTCTCCTCTTGGATAAATAGCGGAAAAGTAGCTTGTAATGTAAAACAGATTTTACAATGACAATGCTGCTCTTAAACCACAGCATCATTAAAATGAAAGCCCAGGGGTTGCATAAGTAAGACCACTTTAACTGTTTGCATTTCAATTCATTCTATTGTTTAGCACAAATATCCAAGAATTACACAGTGGGCCACCAGGGCTCACAGTGCAAAGCTAAAACAAATGTAATTTCTTGTCAAAATCCACTGACATTTCCAGAGGACCTATAAATCCATTTTAAATCTGTATGATTAAGACAAGTACAGCAGACAAAGACTGTGCCATTAACCTGCCAGATAATGAGCAGTTAGGAAACCAAACAAATGTGCATGTAATGGAAGTCACAGCGCTGAGTGACTAAGTGGAAACTGTGAGATCAGTCAAACATGATCAGATTTAAAAAAAAAGAAAAATAACACTAACTCATGATTATAAGCTAATAAGCCATCATTTAATGGGCATAATTACATGTAATTACACAACAATCTGAAAAATGTAAGAACAAATAAAATACTGGCCTCAGGGTAAATGATAGGATTGAAGTCAAAGCTGTAACAAATAATGAGTCATGGGTTTGTATATTAACATATTGTCTCCAAATCTGAATTACATAACCATAAATGAAAATTATAGAAGGAGGTCATTGTACATCTAAATGAAGTAATAATCTCCATAAATTACGACCCAATCCCAATTTATAGATATATTTTTCTTTTTCTGAAATCATATGGACTTCCAGGGCTAATAATTTTGCTGCTGCGCGTTTTCAAGCTGCTCCATCTGCAAATGAAGTTCACCTCAGTGAGCAAAAATCTCTACCAGTAACTTATAGAGAGGCAGAGGCTTGGGTAGAAAGCTTTCTGTGAACTGGTGCATGCAAACACAAACCGTAGGCTACAAATAGGTAAAGCGCGCTGAGTGTAATCATAGCCTGCACGGCGCTCGCTGCAAAAGGACAAAAGCTTCTCCTCCGAGGGCCCGTCTGCAGAGCATTACGGTAGGTGGCCTGCTTGTACCATCTCTCCAGTGTAGTACGGACAGCTATGGATTTTCTGTCGGAGTTTGCCGGCTGGGATGAGCTTTTAATAAGTCATGCCAACCAGCGAGCCATAGAGGATGCATTATGGTGCAGTTATGCCGTTATTATGATGGGAGCGCATCACGCTGCCCATCACTTATCGCTGAATTTCAGCTGCTCCCAGCGCTGAGCCAGAATTGAAAGTGGACAGTATGGGAACTCACCACTGGAGAGGATCTTGGCTGGCAGGGTCATTTTTCCGCTGTGAAGTCTGTTCCTCAAGTGATCCACTTGCATGTAAAACTAACACCACTTTGAGCCACAGTAACATCGGGGTTTCCTGGGGATAACCACGGCCGGCTCTGCTCACAGCTGCAAATGGTTGATTTCACTTGCTAATGAGCCAGCCACCTATCTTGCAGCCATTCATCAAAGTCTGCCCGGTGAGCTGACTGTGTGAAGTGGATCCCGTCATCACGGTAGATTAGGTTAGTTATACCCGCCACTTTGTGGACTTCCGGGAAACGTCTTCGGACATTTTAAATGCAGTTTTAACTTATGCATGCCAGAAGTTTATAAACTACAACAGATTACAGTCAGCACTTAACTGTTGTTGTGTCCTGTTAGTAATCAAGCAAACACCATTACTTCTAGTGCAATCCATGCTTCTCCTTGCGTGCCCCCTGCTGACAGTGCATTACTACAAACCCCTTTAGCTTCTGAGAGAAATTAACAGCCACCAGTGATTGGTTGATGATTTTAGCAGGTTTATTGGACATCAATGTTACATGGCCTGTAAAGTCCATGTAATCAGACTGAAACACAAATACCACTTGAACTGCCTCACTACCACCCTCGTTTGACTGTGTTGGATTAGTTTAGAAAAATCTACTGAAGAAATATTGAACAAGAGAAAAACAAAAGTATCACACATAAAAAACACTCTTATGAACAATGGATGCATGACCTAGGAGTGAAATGAGGAATAAATGTGAGTAGTTTTGCAGCTGAGAAGGTGGTTTAGCACTGTTCTCTTTTGTAGTAGTTTTTTTTTTCTAGATTAATTGCAGCGTACAGGTGTTCCTATTATTTGGTCCAACCACTTTATTTTCCAGAAATCCACTACATCTTATTTAGTGTGTCTTCAGCTCATAGCGTTTCCCCCCCCAAAAAAAGAAAAGAAAAGAGGTTTTAACCCTTCGGAGTAACTGAAAATCTATGACAATATTTACAGCTAGATGACGAACAGCTATTACACAATAAAATCTTGTCAAAAAAGGGGTAAAAATTCACAAAAATTAAATCCCATGTCTTCTTAGATGCATCAGTTTGCAGCACCAACTGTAGCTTCATTCTTCTGACCTTGCTCTGATCTTTGTGCCATCTTTTTGAAGAACAGTTCGGCACGCAGTTCCTCAAAGCAGAACTCGGCAGCACCACTGAGCAGCAGCTCTTTACAGTACATGCTCTGCTCCTGCTGTTTTCCCGATTCTGCCTCCTTCTGCTGCTGCTGCTGATGGTCCTGCAGTCTTTTTAGAGGAGTTTCCTCTCTGCTCGGCTTACGTGCTGACAAAACTGTGTTTACTGCTGGGTTGATCTTACACGGAGTCCTGAGGGATGGATGGAATGATGCACTTAGATTCAACTTAAAAAAATATATGGAAGATTAACTTTGGAAAAATACAGCTTCCGATGACAACCAACCTGTGATGCAAATTTAATATTTTTGGATAAAGCAGTGAAATATTGGGAACCTTCTTTGAGATATGTAACTAAAATGTGAAAAATCTTGGAAAAGCTGAAATATTTATTTATTTGGGCTTTTCTTTTTAAATATTTGTGTATACACCCACAGATCCTGGTACTGTAATGCAAACTTTTTTTTAAAATGATGCTTAACCTTTAATGACCCTGTCTGTTGCCACTTTGTTGTTTTTGATACAGTATATGAATAAACAAATACATATTCTTGCAGTCACTCACATTGTTGGAGGCTGATCTGACTCCTCCACAAATGGTTGGAAAGTGGGTTTAGGAGGCGGTGGAGGCATAACAGTATGTCCAAATTTGGACTTCTGCGGCATCTATGATGATATAAAAAAGATGACTATTAATCAACTTTGTATACTGGATTACAACAAACGCATTTAATCAACCGACAAAGAGCGGGTTCTCCCATACCTTGACATTGCACCATCTCTCAGGCCTCTGCTCATTCTCCTTTGCTCTAGATGAGGGAGGAGCCAGCCAAGCTTCCATCGCAGGCTCTGATGGACCAGCGCTTTGAGCTTTGTTCTCGTCAAAGATGACCAACTGACTATTTGAAACATTGCCAAGGATGGGGGTGGCTTGTGACTTCAGGCCTCCAGAAATACCTGAGCACAAACCCATCATTTATTCCCCCCCAAAAAAGCACTGTCAATATTTCAAAACAGCTTTTATTTATATATTCATATGCTTACTTCTGATTGCTGCCCCAGTTCTGTTGATGGGGGCGACAGCTTTTTTCTTCCCTCTATGTTTGAGGTCAGCCAGAGAAAGTCTCTCAGCTTGTTTAGGCTCATCATCACTATCTACCTCCTCCACATTCATCATCACTTGCCGGGACACACGTGCCTGCAAAGCCCTGTAAGTATAAATACAGAAAGATGTGATTATGGTAACAACAGAACAAGCAGAGATGTTCATTTATCTAAAACTATACTAGATGTGTCCATACTTGTGAAACTGGAGGAGTTTATCATGTGGCTCAGCACTCTTTCTGAATCCCTCTTGGTAGACCAGGTCTGCTTTGCGAAAGTTACCCTGATCCTCGTACTCCTCTGACCAAGCGATGTAGAGGGATGCCTGTGTTACTCCAATTCCCTGTGTCTTCATGTATCTGTAAATTTCCAAAGGCTCTGGGCAGTTCTTCGCCTGGTGACATATAATACACACGTATGGCAAAGATTATAACTGCAACATTAGTTTGTCAAAGTAACAGAAATAGCCAGAGGTTATGCTTTTGCACTCACAAATTTGATCCAGAGGTCAACATAGCGGGGGTCACTGTGATAATGTTTTTCCTCTGTAAATCTGGTCACGACCCGTTCCAGCAGTGTGGTGAGGTTGCTCTCCTTTCCTCCCTGAGGGAAGGCTTGTTCTGTCCACTTAATATACCTGTGAAAAATAAAAATGTTTTAGGATTACAGAGAGATTTGAAAACAGTGCTTGTGAGCACACTTAGCTATTGACATATTTCTCTTACCGATCCCAAACACCAAGTGGATCATCTCCATCATACGTGCGCAGCTCAGACTCAAATGCCCTGCAAAAACAAAAAGACACAAAACCTATTTTCAACACATGAAAAATGAAGGGAGAAACTCTACAAGAGAAATGTTTGTCACCCTATTTAAGTTTAAAACAGTCTCCATACTGTCTCTGTTGGTTGACTGCAGAGGTAGGACCATGTTGTTGACTCAGCGCCTGATGTAAGGCCGATATGGCTCTACCCCGCCTCAAAGGCTGGATGTTTTCTTTGCTGAGCTCCCATTCCACATCTCCTCCTTCTGCCATTTTTTAAATAAAAGCTGGATACATATAGACACGCATTAAAATCAGTTGCAGTTTTTCAATATTCTTCTTTTTTTCCTATTTAATAATCTACTTCTCTTTGTCTACAATGACAGTTTCATTATTGAATAAATATTTTTGAATTATGGGGGATCAGTAGCACCATAAAATTAAAACTCACAAGAAATCTAAGTGGTGCAGAAGACAAATTACATATTAAGGCGATGAGACATCAGGTGTGTGAATTTTACATTCTGGAGTGTTGGTCAGAGAAGCCACACTGTCTCAAAATCATTTACAGGGTAATTTACAAGCTGTGCAATTATTTTAAATCAAATATTTCTGATGTGGCCTCCAGAGTTTTATTTATGCTTTAACTATTTATACATTTATGTTGCACTTTAATCCTGTTGTTTCTTGTTTCCCTATAAACTCACTGACTGTATAAATATCATCATCTACATCTGCCTCATTTCTGTGCTGGTGGTGGGCGTGTCATTAAATCAGCCTTTTTATTACTTGAAAAATATTGCTAGAGTGTAACGTTTTATCTGAGTGACCCTGAGAAACTGGTGCCTGCTTTTTTATGTAGCAGGATTGACTACTGTAAAGCTTTGCTAGCTAGTCTACATAAATTCTACTTGAGTTGATTCAGATTGCAGCTGCCAGACTTCTTACTAAGACCAGAAGGAGATAACACATTACTCCCAACACAGGCTGCCTGTCAGTTTCCATATTGATCGTGAAATTCTTTTACTTAAATCCTCTGGTTGTTCCAAAGTGCAAGGCAAAAACCTCTTGAGAGGCAGCTTTTCACTGTTATCCCTCAAGCTGCTGCAACAGTCCTAGAAGTGTTGAAATCTTTAAGCTTTCTAGCTCCCTCTCCAGTGTGACAGTGTACGCTTTATAGACAGCATTCCTCTTTCTTTTTTTTAAAAATATATTACTTTAGTTTTATTCACTGGTACAACTGTAATTTATTATTGATGTATTTGTCTAACTATACTTTATATATTTTTACTTGTCATGTACTTATATGCAGTTTTAAATTAAATGCATTTATTTGATGTTTTAATATCAGCTGGTAAAGAACTCTGATCTACACTAGCCTGCATGAAATGCGCTACAGAGTTTATTATTACCCACTTGGTTCAAATAGCTAAAAGTATTAAATGCTGTGTTTTTAATGGTTATGATTGTAATTGTTTATTCAGGTCTTAAATGAGGTATTTTGGGTGTAAACGTAGTAACAAGTCTGTGCACAAGAGAGACGTTGGAATACGTTTCAGCACAAAATGAGCTAAAGAGGCGAAC
>VUQK01012349.1:57321-68711 GCA_015106715.1 Bujurquina vittata
AATGAGCTAAAGAGGCGAACTAATGAGAATATAATACTGAAAAAGAACTGGTAAGTTGACGTTATCGCGCAAAGTATGTAACAGAGCCGCAAATTAATGTAGCTATAATCTTACAACTGTCTCTGTGTGACTCTCTCTGTGCCCCTGCTAGTAACTAGCGTTAGGAGGCTAGCACTCCAGCAAGCTAACACAAACTTTGGCTCGATCAACTTTTCTGCCGTTGTTTCCGACAGATGCAAAATTTCATATCTGAATTAAAATGAACATTGTACAAATGTACGCGTTCTATACCGCTTCCAGTGCTCCCGTCCTGCTTTTCCTGATGCCTGTAGCAGCTCCGGCTTCGTGCAGGAAAAGCTGATGAACGGTCGCGTCTGTATTTTGAACAAGAACCGCGAGAGAATTTGCAGCACACTGATTGGATGATCCGGAGAACCGGAAACTGCAAATCGACGTCACATTATATTTTTCGTGTTACTTCCTGTTTTGAATGGGCACCTGAGCTTAGTGTCCAGTAGCTAGCAAATTATTTATCACGATTGAGTGTTTGTTTGTTTTAGATATTTTTACCCACTTCAATTGTATCGGTAACGTTAAAATCTACAGACGTGCAGAGAGCCTCTGCACGTGTCGATATGGACAGTCGTTGTTATTGTTGTGCATCCAAGTTTAGTCTGTTCAAGAAGGAGGTAAGGATTTCACGGCTAATACTAACCACGTACACGTAAATACCGGTACGTTTTAAATACAGTGATCTGTATACTTTTACGTCCATCATAGCTGGGCTGCAAGAACTGCGGACGCTCCTTCTGCTCCAGCTGCCTGTCTTTTAGTGCTGTGGTGCCTCGCTGTGGCAACACCCAGCAGAAGGTCTGCAAACAGTGCCATGGCAATCTGACCAGGTAACGCTTAAATCCTGCAAGAAATGGAAAAAACTGAAATAAACTTAAATGGAGTTTTTTGTGGGCTTTGGAGCTTCTCTCTTATTTCCCTTTCTTAATTTCTAGTAGCGACTCACAAGACAGTGCTGGTAGATGGTCCCCTCCAGAAAATTATAAAAAGTCAGTGTATATGATCAAATAAGCAAATAACTTAAACTTTGGCAGCACAGCAGTTTCATGATATCTAAAGTACACGTGTCTTCATTAGACGGGTCGCTGCACTTGAGGCCAAACAGCAGGGACAGTCGACGCAGCCTGCCAGGACCAGCAAAGCCGGACATCTACCAACCAAAGGCCTGAGCAAAGAAGATCAAGTGATTGCCGAAAGGCTTCAAAAGCTCAAAGAGGACACAGCTCCAAGTAATACGTTTATTAGCAGCTGTCATTTTTATTTAATCCAGCAAATGCAGCAAGATATCTTTTCCAAAAAGCTAAGAAGTTAGCTTTTTTATCTCATTTCAGAGTCTGTGCCCTCTGAGAAGGAGCTTGAGTGTCGCCTTGCTGCTCTGAAAGCTCCCAGCAAGCCAGTACCTTCTGCAGAGGAGATGGAGGACCGTCTGGCAGCTCTGCAGGGTCTCTCTCCACCATCTCAAGCTCCTCGACCTGTGAGCTGAATCTTTTCCTGCTTGTTTGTAACATCTTGGGCTTAACAGTACAGCTGAGTAATAGCTTAAATTATTTACTTAGAGGGAACTGCATATTAAAGCTTTTTTTTTTTATAAATTGCAAGTGTATATGCTTGTATTGATGTGTGTAGGTGCATCGGCCTCCAGACAACCGGAGTCAGACAGAGCAAGCCAATGATTTGATAACTCAAATGACAGAAGAAGTTACAATTGACAACCAGCAATCAAATCCTGAATGCAGTAAGATATTACATCTCTCACTGATTTAATCTCCATTAAACCAATAAGTAATGAATCAGGCATATCTTAATGATCTTATATCTTAAAATGAATAAACAGGTACTGAAACCTGTCATTAATTCTGAATGTGTAGATAGCCGTATGAATGATCTCAACAAGGGTGAGGAGGGTACATTGGATGAGAATTTGGAGGAGAACCAGGATGCAGTCAAGCGGCTGGAGGCTGAGAAAGCCCATCTGCTTGAGGAGGCTATGGAGGAGCTGAGGAATGAGCGTCACTCCCAGGATCAGATCCTCCACATGGCAAAGAGGCTGGCACAGCTGAAGGGGCAGGACCCGGACAAAGGTGAGTTACTGGAGCACCATACTCTTCACCTTATCTGGTATCCACTGTTTTACACTAGTATGTCATAAAATATGATAAGGCCTTCTACTGTAAATGCAGTTTCCATGACAGAAGTGTTAATATGCTAGTGTATCATAACCAGTTTTTATTGATTCATTTATAGTTACTATGGAGGACTTCCAGCAACCTGACAGTGAAGAGGAGACTGAAGAAGAAGCTGTTATGAGAGTGTTAAAACAGGTGTGGCATTTAAGTAAAAACTAATCATCATCCTGTAATGTAGATTAGAATAGGATAATGAACCATGAATAATTTGTCACTAAGTACACATTACACCCCTAAAGGCCCTGATGAACTAATTCAGACCAGAGTGTGCAGCCACAAGGGGCTGCTATTTTGCCAAGTTAATCACTTAATTTTCTCTGATCGTTCCAGCTCTCAGAAGAAGCTGCATTAGATGAGGCCAGTGGCTACAACATACCTTTAGAACAGAGTGGGCCAAGGAACAGGGAAAAGAAAAAATCTTCCAAGAAACCGGTATCAAACAACACTTAAATTATTTTTAAAAGCCAATTGAGTACAGCAGTTTTAAATCCTGATTCAATTCTATCTTAAAAGGCTCCTGCTCCAGCATCCAAGAGCAGAAATTCACAAGCTGCTGATGCACATCAGCCATCAGACAGTGATGATGAAGAGCTTCCGTGGTGCTGCATCTGTAACCAAGATGCCACCCTTCGCTGTCACACTTGTGATGGAGACCTCTACTGCAACCGTTGCTTCAGGTAGTATGAAATGCACTTATTACAGTAAGCAAATAAAAAGTCTAGCTTTTCATTTATGGTAGACTTTTGCATGAAAGTCTGAACTGCACCCCCAAAGAAAGATCTCAGTGATTTGGAATGCATATCATGACCCAGATAAATTGCAGGCAAGCTGCTGCCCTACTGTTAGGCAGCATGAATATAAAGTATTTAGTCTGATGAATTATCAATCCACGCTCCATTATGTCCCCAGGGAAGGCCATGATAAATATGACAGGAAGGAGCATCACGCCACTAACTACACTGCGCCAAAGAAGAAGAGGAAGACATGATAGTGAGGCTGTGCTGCAGGTGATTATTAGAGTTAGGCCAGCCATCACTCTTAGACTTGTTCTTTAGCCTTAAGTGACTTATTGTTGTTAAAACCAGTCTCTTTAACAGTTTAGAGTACCCATGATCTAAAACAAGCCAGAAACCATCATAACCCATCAGCTTATTTTATCCAGTAACTGCTAAGGCTGATCTAACTGAATGGAGCATAATAAAAAACAACTGGTAATATTTCTTGCAAAAGCAGACTAGATAAGGGCATAAGCACAATGTTAATGCAATATAATAAGCATAATATCTTAAACATAGGTTTTTCTGGGAATGCATAAAATTAGAAGTATATAATCTTTGCAGAGGCTGCTTAACAGCGAAGGTATTCCAGCAAAACTGTGCGGCTGCTTCACAAAGAAAAACAGTTGATCTGAATAGGACGCATTAGGTTTATTTTTATTGTGGCTTGTCCTACTTTCTTAATGCCAACCAAGACTTATTTTAAGTGCTCATTTGCACTTGTCATCATAGAATGATTTCTAGATTTTTATAACCCATACAGAACGCAGACACATCGTGAGCTCATCTGGGATGATGTACAATCCCAGACTGCTGTCAGCTCTGCACTGAAGAAGCACAGAGCAGTCAGTATAAAAGGATTACTAAGGGCTTTGTTTTCTTTTGGCAGTCACTGCAGTCACTCTTGTAATCTATGTTTGGCTGCAACTCTGTGTGTAATTTAATTCTAAATAAAGGATAAGTGTTAGCCACTATGTAACATTTTTGAGAGAATGCAGCATACCTTCGTTTTATTTTTAACATGAAAGCCTTATTTTAGTTTTTTTTTTATTAGATCAAACACATTATGCAAATATTTAAACCTGGCAGGCCTTGTCAGGAGTACAGTCTTATAGTATGGATGCCTTCTGTGTCAGAGAAGTAAAGAGTTGAAGCAGGGGAGAACCATATAAATTACTACAGAGGAGACCTCACCAGAAAGACCCCCTGTGTTTGACAGAGAGAAGGCCAGAGTGCAGTTTCATCAGTGTGCATTACTGTCCAGCAAACTGAGGAGAAACCATAATTACACTCTTCTCTCAGGGCTTGCTCCATTAAAGTTCGTACGGAGAGTGTTACTGTGCCTTTTCTGGCCATGTCATACGCGTACCCCCCCCAACAGGAAATGGATGAGGATAATGGATGCATACTTAATGGAACATCTTGCTGCTGATCTCACTGTGTTTATGCCTACTCTTGACATGTCTGAGTTTCCTTTTTCTATCATTTTGCTGAAAATGTTATGCCTGAAAAACACTACCTTATGTTCTGAAAATAATATGCTAATTGCCATTCTGTAGGAAAGATGTCTGCACACAGCACGGCAAAATAATTATCTGTTTTTCTGAGCAGTTATAAAGAGCCAGGGTAGTTTAACTGCTACTGTAAACTGATGAGTGTAATGTACACGCCAATATTTATTTGGATGAATGAGAATGATAATGCCTGATGAAGCATATTTGTTTATCATTTTGTTAAAAATCAGATGTGAACATTGTCTTGAAAAAGTTGATTTCTTTCTTTTTTTTTTTTTTAATTTCGACAACAATGTTATCTGAACAAAATATTTATGTACATAAATAGGCAACTGAAATGTACAGTCTTACACAAAAAACAGTCCATCTGAGTATAGTAGTCAGTACAGCTTTTATCACATGTGCATTATTGGTATGTTAATGGGAAATAAAATGTTAAAGCAGTCCATAAATGAAATTGAAATAATAATAATAAAAAAATCCATTCAAAACCCCACAGCTCTGGTGTTAGACTGATGATGACCCAGGAGGAGGAGGAGGAGGCAGGGGGGGCAGGAAGATAGTCCCTCTGAACCACACATACAGGCATCCAAATGGTTAACGCGTGGGAGATGGGAAGATAAACGGCCCCACGTTGTCTTGATTCTTAATTTGACCTACAATTATTTCTTCAAGGGACCTGACATTTTGCGTAGACCCTTTATCCTGTAGAGCAGCCCGTTGATAAAGTCCTGCAGAGAGGATGGAACATTTTTTAATTTCTCTTTTTTTTTTCTTTTTAAGTAGAAAAAAATATTTCAGTCTTGTTTTCTGTGTATGTGTGTAGTTCTTTTTGTCTCACCTCCTTTGGCTTCCCGCATTCTTGCAACAACTCCTAATGAAGACAAGAAACAGAAAGAGGCTTACGCTTACATTTGCCATTGCTTTTTCTCTGCAAACATGGCAGCTCCAGCAAGGGTCAAATCAAATACAAATATGTACAGAAACCGTGATGAGGAAGGTGGTGAAATGTGTTAGGATTCATTTGTAAATGGGCTGGATTTTATTTATTGTAGCACCTTTTTACAAGTCACATTCATTCATAACTTTATACCATGCACTTTTTGCACTTTATCTGTTTCACATATGTAATTGGAGCCACTTTAGAATAACTAATTAACCCAACATGAATTTCTTTGGGAGGAAACTAAAGAAAATTCCACACTTATTCACACCGTCTTGCTGTGATAACTCCAATATAGGGAAACTAGTTTCAGGAACACATCAAAAAGACTTAACAATAATAAATGATTAACTGAACAAGAGATTGAAGTATTTGATATGAAGCAATATGAATACTGGTACCTCCAGCCGGGTTCTCTGCCCCTCATCCGACAGCTCCAGAAGCTCATCTATGTCGATTTCTAGCTCAGGGATCTCTTCTTCCTGTGAGATTGGAGAGAAATAAAAGACCTTATTTGTCGATATCATGTTTCTGTATGTTTCACAGACTCTTTCAAATTGCATTATGTAATGTGGCTTTGGCTTTTTCTCCCTGACGTTGGTAAAAATGTCCAGATGACTGAGCATAGTCATTCAAAAGGAAGACTTACATTTGTTACACCTTACATTTGTTAGCAGTCAGTTCTCTTACTTAACAGTGTGGGGTTTACTGTAGAAATTGAAATAATACATAAAGCCGATAACAATGGAGCAATTGAGGTGATAGGCAAACGTTGAAGGGTACTGAGGCATGAAGGCGAAAAGGCTGTATGAGGCCAGGCTTGCCACATGCCACCCTCAGATTTCATGGATGGTTTACAACGCCAGCTCAGCCACTATTCTCATATTAATCTCTGATGCATGTTTTGAATTCTGCACACCTGGGGGGAAAAAAACACAAACCCATGGGTGCCGCAATATGATGACCTATAGCTGGAATTGTTTTTAAAGATTAATGGTGATTTAATGTGAAGACTGTAAAACACAGCACACTCCACTTTCAGAAGCAAATACAGCAAAGTAACCATTTTATGTAATGAGCTCTTAACACCTTACAGCATTTTTTTCAGGGAAAACTAGCAGTGCTCAGTGGAGGAACTCATGAGATATCTGGAGTCAGCAGGTGTACGCTCACATTTGACAAGTGTGGCCTCTTTTTATTTTTTTTAGGAGGAATATTTTCCGGTTGGGAAGTTTTCATGACAAGAAAGGACGGGGTTCACACAGCTCTCCAGATGAGGAGAGAGCTAATCAATGCGGAAGTGCTGAGTGGCCGACTAGATGGGCCCCTGTGCCTAGCTCTAATTGATACACACTGCCAGTTTGGACCCTGTGTGATTCTGCTGATGTCTGCAGGATAAATGCAGGGCTGAAGGTTGTGGGCTTTTCTTTTTTTTTTAATCCAAGCTGTACATTTATAGACTTTGCTTTACTGTACTGTGGTTGGTCTTTTTGTACTTGACCGGGTTAAAAAGTGCAGATCCTGAAAACTTGCCAGTTAGAGTTCACTTCCAAAAGAAACACCAAAAAAAACCCATATTAAAATGTAACTGTTTATGTACAATGTGCCTTCTAAGCAGTGCTAAGATTTGATATGACGTGACAAAAGAGGTTTAATTTTCACAATTTTAAGTTGTTCAGTGGCTCCACTGTATAAGCATGTATATGCACACTGGATGACCAGTGAAAAGGAGCTGTGAGATTAAAACGACTAGGAAAAAAAATCAACTTCTTTCGTGTTTACACTGCTCTTAAACCTCCTCAGTCTGCCTCCGAAAGCGAGGCCACGGCACTGAATATCAATGAGTGACATTTCCACTGAGCTAGGAGGAACGTGCATTTACCCGTGAAGATTTCCAATGTGAACATCCTACTAACTTTCCAGTATTTCATGTTGCACACAGTCACAGTATTGAGATTTACCTTCACTGTGGGAGCAAAATAGCATTTTAATGAGGCCTCTGGGTGGAGAATGTCTCAGCAGCACTTTTTGAAGTTAAAAAGCAATATACTGAAGCTAAAATGAGCGCCGGCACTAATGCCGGAATTCGTGACTATCAGAGTGGTTCTCGGAGGATTGCGATTTTAGAGGGTAGTGAAAATATGTAGTTAAGACGACTTTCACCGGAATTTATCATTTAGAATTTTGCCTCGGGATGTGATATTGATCATAGCTTAATTCGAGAAAGGGTGTCTGAGCCAACAGAATTGTGGAATGTGTTGCTATTCGAGATCCCAAGTGAATAATGACTTTGGTGACCCCTGACTCATTAACTGAGCAGTCAATATTCACCCTTGACCTCTATTATGTAGCAGACTGAAAGCCAGACTAATAGTCTGAACGTCCTTTCAGTTTCAATATGGCTATTTACTGCTATTATTAACAGCATTTCCAGATGCTCATAAATCTAATAATCACCTTGTGAATCAAGACAGCCAAGAGGCTTCTAAATGAAACTTTGCTTATTGTTATGACCCCTGAACGCTTAGATTTGATGATCCTGTATTATGCCCTGTAAAACCTCCACTGACAGCAGGGTTGAGGCAGGAAGGGTTTGTTATTTTCTCTCACACGTCTACATTGTGGGTGTAAGCAGCCAGCAGCACATCAGCCCTTTTTTAGTTTTAGTTGAACTTCCTGTAATTTCATAACATAGTCAGTAACACAGTTCCCTGGCCTTTCATTCTAGAAACTATTACAGCCAAACATTAACATCAAACACTCTCTATGTGTTTGTTATTCCAACGGAAGCCGTGCCCAGGAAAACGTGTCTGTTTTGAGAAGATGCCGGTGCACGTTCACTTATCATCCCCTTCCCTTTTCCTGCCAGAGGCACGAGCTGGTCACATATCAGAATATTCATTAACTTCACTGCAAGTGAGTGATGGCAAAGCTACAAGAGAAAAGAACTGTATCCTGTTGTCTGATTACATCAAATCTGATCAACCTTTAAACAAGAATCAGCTGCACTTGATTGGATTATTCCGAATCCACATTAAGTTTCAAACAAATTGCTGTCAGTGGATATTTATATTAGTGTCATGCAGTCTGCACATTTCCCCAAAAAAAAAAGACTGTGTGTGTGTGTGTTATTTAAGTGTGAAGTGTGCAAGGAAGGCAGCCACACCAGACGGAGGCAGCACTTGTATGAATTAGAGATGTGTCTAAATAATTCAGACAGTGACACAGGGGACTGGCGGTAAATGCTTCCACGCGGAAGAGTCAGAGAACCAACAAAGTAACCTTCCCCCAAATCCATGCAAGATTCATTACACTGGCCTGTGCACGTGGACGGGCAGCAACTATTTCCACACAAGTAGCTAAATGCAAATATTCAGTCTATCCCAACTGGAAAGTTGAGCCTTAATTTTCATATGGAAAGTGTGGAGGTGTCTCTGGAGGGAATTGTAAAGAGAAGGGACCTAAAATCAGTGGTAGGAGGTATTATCATGAATCAATCAAAGTGATGTGTTGTGTTATCGCTATCTTATCAGTTATACTGAGAAATCGTCTGCTGGTCTTTGCTGTGCGCATGTTGCACATTCATACTTATGTTAGATTGTGTTAGAACCAGAACACGAAAGCAGAAGTACTAAAATAATTGTGTGTTTCTGGGACGAAATCAAAAGAGTCGACAGAGAAAGACTTGAGATCTGTTTTTGTCATCCTCATGCCCCAGTTTCAACTAATGTGATTTATTCTGCCGGCAGCCTCACAAGCAAATTACCGTATATTACCAGAGGGGAAGGAGACTCATAAAACAAGTAATCACAGTGAGGAAAATACTTAAAGCAAAACTGAAAATCTTTAACCCTCAGGTTTAATTCTAAACCAGCCAGGCTTAACCCTGGTTTAAATAAAGCCTGTCTTCCCAGAACTTCCCTGCCAGCAGCCTGTCAGAAAGATCTGCCCACCTGCTCCTGCTCTGCAGCGTCACTTTATGCCATATGCAAAGGGTTTGTTGGTAGTGTAAGGGGATGCCAGGCAGAGAGGTGGCTGTGGGCCATCTTACAGCCTCTCTGTGTGGTTTGAGAATTAAATGAGAAACACTTTGTCTCTGCGTTCTCCTGCATGAGACGGAGGCGAAGTTGTCATCTGATCTGCATCGTCATCAGGACGCTCCTGCTCCTTAACAGGCACCCCTAATTCCAACGTGCTGTGCTGCCTCATGTGGGCGATGAGACATCTGTTGCCATGGTTTCCCCTTAGAGAACGCCAAGTAAATCAATATGGAGCCTCTGACATAATTGGATTGTATCCCACCATGCAGGAGGGAAGTTATGAAGGATGTTATGAAGGCTGTTGTTGATAGATTCCTTGCTGTAGTCCTCATACATATTAAAATGCAGCCACCCTCAGACCATAAATCACATTCACTATGGAAATATTAATGCATTTCCGTGATATAAAATGCACATCTTAAAGCTATTTTTTAAATGCCTGTTGCATGTTCATTTCTACAGCGGTTTATGTCAGAACTGTCAACATTAATAATTTTCTTATATGAGCAATCAAATTGGCTCTGTATTTTCTGTCATCTAGTTACTGAGTGACTGAATCTGTCACAAGACACACACACACACTAAAACCGTGACACATTTGCTTAGGTGCTCTGACTATTGTATGCTTCACAAATACTACAGGATAACCTCATAATGTGTAGGGACATCATCTAAATGCCTCATTTAGATGGCAACCATATGCTTAAAGCGACTGAGGTATTTAATTTTGATCGTGCTTCGCAGTGACATCACATCTTAACAAAATAATCTCTATCGCTGCAGATAAACACCACACAGCTGACTCTTCAGTCATTTCGATGACACGAGGGCTTCTATGCCAGAACCTGCAGCCATCAAACACAGCAACTCTCCTTCCACTCGCTCCTCTTTCAGGTTGCTGTAATCTCTTATACAAGCACCTTTGGGCAGTTCAGTGCCTCTCTCTCACTCGCTCCCCTCTCCTCCTCTTCGGGCACCCGGCCCAGTATGCATCTGAGTGCGTGTCTGTGTGAGCAGCCCCGTCCTACCTCACAGTCAAACAGCAGGTGCAGCTGCCCGTCGATCCACTCCTCAATATCCAGCCTCCTCTGCAGGTCCTTGCGGTTGTATTTAACTGTCAGCTTGCCAAGTTTGCGGTGCGCCGGCTCCTCTGCTTTGTCTGCTGCCTGGAACATCACCCTGGACTGGGTGCTGGGCTCTGACGCCATGGCTGCCACGGCCTCAGGAGATCCGTGGAAACACACTGAGCTGTCTGACACGCTCAAACGCAGAAAGACCCGCAGACGCGTCGGGCTTGCGTGCTCTGAATCCCCTGCTCTGTCTCTTGTTTTTGCTTCTGCTTTTCCAGCGATATGCTGTTCCCACGCGTATCTCCTGTTCTCTTGTGGAGTGTTCGTGCTCTCCCTCTCTTTAATGCTGCCTCTGGTTCCCTGCCTGTCCTCGTCCTCTCTCTCTGTCCTCCTCTCTCTCTCTCTCTCTCTCTCTCTAAAGCTCACTGTCTTGTTATCCTTCTCTCCTCCTCTTGCAACACCCACTGGCTGCGCTATCAGGAGAATAGTAATGAGATATGGCTGTGTGTGTGTGTGTGTGTGTGTGTGTGTGTGTGTGTGTGTGCACCTTACAGGTTGTGTGTTTGCTTTTTGCTCTCTCCCTCTGTCTTATAGCAGGGGAGAGACCATAGGTCAATTACAGCAATAAAAAGAGGAGAACGGGTGAGAGGGTAAGTGCTGCAATCAACTTGGCATTATAACTATTCTTTAAAATATAAAAACAATTTGCACTTTTGGTCTTTCTTTTGTGATCACTGCACGTGGTGCCATTCGTTTTGTTAGAAATGTCCACATACCAGCACACCACTC
>VUQK01012350.1:7879-21982 GCA_015106715.1 Bujurquina vittata
AAACAAACACACACAAAAAAAAAAATGTTTTTTTTTGTGTGTGTGCGAGAAAAAATAAACTCACACATATTCTCTCTCTCTCTCTCTCTCTCTCTCTATATATATATATATATATATATATATATATATATATAATATATCCATGCTTATGAGGATAAGATGCAAAGAGTACACAAGAGGAGGCAATGAATGTATGTCATTTGAAAAATAAGAACTACACACTTGTGTGTGAGCTCTGCAGCAGATTGGTGACCTGTCCAGTATGTACCGTGTCTCTCACCCTATGACCCTATGACAGTGGTAACAATAAAGACTGACAATATTAAACAGAACAAGAAAAGTATTTTAAAATCATAAATTGCCACACAAAAAAAAATCAAGTTAAAGATTGCACATTAGAAACAAGCTACAATCTTGGGTTGGAAGAACAGGGCTGGATTTAATTTTGGTTTGATGTCATAATGTATTCTGATCTGCACTGCTTCTTTTAAACACTGTTATATATGTTTAAAGAATTCTAGGAAGTTTCATTTAGTTTATGCCAAAGTCTGTGTGTGTTTAGGCAATCTTTCTAACCAATTTGACATTCATAGGATTAAAATAGCACAACTGCTGGTGGCTACTGGTAGGACACTGGACTTGCAGATATTTTTGCTCTCATGTTCTTCTCTTATTCCTCTACCAGGTGATTGAGAAGAACCAGAACTTGACCAGTAAGATAGCTGACCCTCCATCTGCTGCCATCCTGGCCATTTATCTCGATCAGGCTTATCAACTGCCCGTAAGAGCATCATCGATTCAGTCATGTGGGATGTATTTGGTTTTAATCTGTTACCCACACTGATGTATTTCAAATGTCATAGATGAGAAAAGGTAATAAGGACCCCAGTCCAGTGGTACAGATTTCTGTTCAGGATACAACTAAAGAGAGCAAGGTAAAAAAAGAAAAATAATAATTTAACTGTGGATTAATACCTAACACCAACCTCTAGATATAATTAAAGATTTATTAATGCTTTTGCAGACTTGCTACGGTACAGCCAACCCTGTTTGGGAAGATGCTTTCACCTTCTTCATTCAGGATCCTCGCAAACGAGATATCAACATCCAGGTAAATCATCCTCAATGGCAACTGAACTTATTAATTAAGCTAGCTGATAAGAGTTTAAGTATTGTTATAACTGATGTGCTGAGGTGATTAGCACACTAAATAACAACTCACATATTTCCATCTGTTTAAATTTAAACTTCATGTCTTTTCTGTAAACTGCGCTCTTCCCCTTGCTTTGCCGCTTAGATTTGCTTTTTTTTTGTTGCTATTAACGAGATAATTTTTGTTGTTTTTCAATCAGGTAAAGGATGATGACCGTGCTCTGTCCCTGGGTAGTCTCACAGTTCCTGTGACCCGCCTTCTCGGGGTGCCCGAGCTCACCATGGACCAGTGGTTCCAGCTGGAGAATTCGGGTTCAGCCAGCCGCATCTACATGAAAATTGTGCTGAGGGTTGGTATTTTATAAAGCACTGCAAAACAAACAACACTATTTATTTCCTGTTGCTCACATTCCTTATTTGCTGCTAGGTTTTGTGGCTAAGTGAGGATACCACACCTACAACTCCTTCCCCTCACCCTAAAGACCCTGGGTCCATATTGGGTCAGGGGGGAATCACGTCAGACCAGAACTCTTCAGGACCTGGTGGGCTGACTCAACCTCAGCCGACACGACCACAGCACACCACACCTGATCCAGAGTTTGCAACTGAGGTAATAAATAATAACCTTGAGTCAAACAGCTGCAGACAGCACTGTAATACACACACACACTACAAAAACACCCACTGTCCTTCTCCCTCCAGGGAGTGTTGCGAATCCATCTGGTGGAGGCCCAAAACCTGATTGCCAAAGATAACTTTATGGGGGGCATGGTGAAGGGGAAGAGCGACCCCTATGTCAAGATTCGTGTCGCTGGTATAACCTTTCGCAGCCACACCATCAAAGAGAACCTCAATCCTGTCTGGAATGAACTCTATGAGGTGTTACCACTTTTAAAAGCTTGAGTTAGTCAATTATTCTCTCCATCTGATCAGATTATTTGATTTACAAATAATTGTTTTCTTCTATTTAGGTTATTTTGACCCAGCTTCCAGGTCAAGAGATCCAGTTTGAGTTGTTTGATAAGGACATTGATCAAGATGACTTCCTCGGAAGGTGCCCCCTGACGCTGAACAAAAAAACTTGAAGTTTTCTGACTTAAAGAAAAATAAAGAATAAAATTTGGTGTTTTTTGCAGGTTTAAGCTTAACCTACGAGACATCATCAGTGCCCAATTCACTGATACGGTGTGTGGCATCATTAAAATGATAACATATAACAAATAATATTTACATTCATATTTCTAAGAGAACTTGTATTTTTGTGTCACTCTTGATTTAGTGGTACACTCTGAATGATGTGAAGTCCGGTCGAGTTCACCTGATGCTGGAGTGGCTGCCCAGAGTCTCTGAGCTATCCAGACTGGAGCAGGTTTAATATGTGTTTTCTATTTTATAGTGACTTAAGTACTTGGAGATACCTGACTAAGCACTGTTATTTAGTGTCTATGGCAGGTATAACATTGTTTTAGCAAAGAAAGTAGAGACATTTAAAGTTGCAGAATGTGAACCTGTCTTTGCAAGAGTTTTTATGAACATGTCTTCATTTATGTTCAAATCTTTAAGGGTAGTGTTGCAAAGGAAACACGAACCACAAGTTTCCTCTTTTAAGAGTCTCGCTCAACCACTTTCTCCCCATCTTTGCCCTTTTGTTTCCTACAGGTCTTGCAGTACCAGTCCCAGCAGTCTTTCCAAAACAAGGTGGTCCCGTCAGCCGCTGTGCTGTTTCTGTATGTGGAGCGTGCCCATGGCCTGTCGGTAAGAACATATTTAAGAGTGTTTTGGGTCATACAGTGCTGTGCAAATGTCTTGAGGCACCCCTCCTTTCTTTGTCTTTTGCTTTTAAGGACCCAGATTTTCTTTTTAAAGTGGTCTTGAGCAATAGTTCTCCAGGCTTTCCGAAGGTCTTTCAAAGCGTTTTTGCACCAATAAGGTGATTCCCAAAGAGCTTTTAGCTGAGAAGTTTGCATATCTTGACAATGTGTGCAGTGTGTCCTTAAAAACGTGAGGAAACCGGACAAGTGGAGCACGTAAAAAGAAGTGGCAGGTCAAAAGTGTGGTTCAAACTGTGATCAGTATGTACAGAGATGCTCAGGAGAGAAGTGTCTTTTGCACAGCACTGTTTCTGAGAAAATATTTGAAGGGAAACTTGTGTTGCGTTTAGTAGTACTATAGCTGCTTTCAATGCAAGCGCTGAGCTTCAGTGTACCACTAAAGCTTTTCAAATATTTAATGCATTGCAGTTGAATTTTAGAAGATGCTGTTTGTAATTCTTGTGCTGTAGTGCAATCCTTTGTATGTTATTTCAGTTGAAGAAGAGTGGAAAGGAGCCAAAGGTTGGAGCTGAGATTATCCTCAAAAATGTTTCATACAAAACCAAGGTAGGATCATGACCTAAAAAGAAAAAAAAACCAAACAAAAACAATGGCGTTTGACAAAAATCTCAAATGTTTCCTTTGTTTTTTCTAAAGATTTGTGAGCGTTCCGCATCCCCTCGATGGGATGAAGGATTTCATTTTTTGGTTCGTGACCCCAGAGATGAAATACTCACAGTCAAGGTGCGAGTCATTATCTGTATTTATCTGAATTCTGCAGGTGTAAAGTAAGATGCACACCATTCATTCCCTTATGGTCTGTCAAAGCTACCATTTTTTGCAGAAAGAAGTAGAAAGTTTGTGTATTTATATGTCTTTGTTTCTTTCTAGCTTTCGCACAGTTGGGGCCAGGCTCTCGGGTCCTTGACACTTCCTCTGAAGGAGGTGCTGGCTGAGACAGACTTGGTTCTAGACCGCTGGCTCAGTCTGGATGGAGCTCTGCCAGAGAGCCAAATACTACTGAGGGTCATACTTAAGGTACTTCAGATCGGCTGCTTATTTTCAGTATGCTGTAGTAGTTTTTCATGGAGCAATGTTATACCAACTGCTCAGTAACTGTTTCCTATTATCTAACACTGCTCAGTTTCTTTAGACATGATGATTATTAAATAATAATGATTGAGTTTTTACCATGCAGATCTTGGACACTCAGCTGGCAGTGTGTCGTGGGGCTACAGGGGATGCAGGTGTCAATGACGCTTTCCCCAAATGGGATCCTTCTCATCTGGACCTCAGACACAGAAGTGTATACTCCATGTGAGTCACACATACCGGAATCAATGTTCTATTGTGTAGTAAACGCAGTACTATAACACAGTCTCCTCAGTAGACTGTTGTCCAGAATGTGTCTTCCTGAAAACACACAATACACCCTGCAAATGAGTAATGCACATTCCTGATTTGTGTCTTTTGCTAATTACATCAAAATGCAAATAAAAATCATTTCTTCACTGTGTCTTTAGGGTCAGCGATAACACAAACTCAGCTGGCCAGGTGAAGCTCACCATCGGTTACTCCACGGAGGAAAACAGGCTTTTCATCACTGTTCACTCCTGCAGGTTTCTATGTGACATACTTCACCCTTGCATCATCACATTTTAACCTGAACACAGTCAGTAGCATCATGTGTCGTGGATGTGATCTCTTTATGCCCACAGAGCGCTGGTTGCGTGCTCCAAGGATGGCGCAGACCCGTATGTTTCCTTTATCCTGCTGCCTGACAAGAAGGCCACCACCAAGCGGAAAACTGCAACCAAGAAGAAAGAGCTCAACCCTGACTTTAACGAGAGGTAAGACAAACAGTGATTACAGTGAGGATGTTAACTGACCTCTCTCACATTGATCTTCTTTCTTTCTGCAGGTTTGACTTTGACTTTTCACTTGAGGAATCCTTCCAGAGGAGACTGGACCTGTCTGTAAAGAATAGTGTCTCTTTCATCAGCAGAGAGAGGGAGCTCATTGGCAAGGTATTTGCGATCAGTTCCGTCCAAAATGCAGTTAGTTGTTGCCCAAGGTTGCATAAACTTCTTGGTGATTATCACGAGACTCTTCTGCTCTCTCTCATTGCCTTCAGTTGCAGCTGGACCTGGACCAAATTGACCTCAAGACGGGCGTCACACAGTGGTAACTATTTGAACAGTTTCAGAAGAACAATGCGTAATAATGTCGGTACGTTTAAAAACAATCTAAATCTCCTTTTCTTTATTTTTGAAGGTACGATTTGATCGCAGAGACCAATTAGAAGAATCGATGCCTGATCTTTCATGCTTTAAAACATAAGCACTGTTTCTGTGATCTGTGATTTGTGCGTGTGTATATTCTGCTTCAATGAGCATTTCCACCATCACTGAAGAAAAAAATGATAGCATATCTGCTCCAGAAAAACAGTCCATCAGTATTTATGAGAAAAACTTTACATGTAGCTGAACATTCGTAAAGTGTTTCCTGTGCTGAATCCACTCTGTCTCAGGCAGATACTTTGGCTGAATAGATATTTGATAATAATGCAACTATGTTGCACAACAAACCAAGGTTATTTGTGTTTTTAAGCATGTAAAAGTCCTCTTATATTTAGGTCTAAAAAAAGGGCTTATATGTGTTCAATATCCAAAGGTATAGTAATGTTTTAAGGATTTCCAGAATCCAATAAAATGGAAAAATGTTAATTTTAATTTTTACAGTCTCCAAACAATTCCCATTGTGACTTTATGTGCGTTTATATTACTGCCTTAAGTATTTCAAAACTGCGCACAGTTTGTCAGTGTTTATGAAACATGCTCCAGATAGTTTTATATGTTTTAACCAGAGCTTTCTGAATGTTACTTTTGTAAATCAAAGTATTACAAGCCTGCACCGTTAAATTACCACTGAGAACAGAGGTACTATACTGTACGCAGAGTCTTAATCACTGTGCTTTTATGAAGAGAAAAGATGTAGATGGTAGGTGTTTCCACACCCAGTGCTTCCTTGTGTTAGTAGCGCTAAATGCAAACGGCTGATTGTGGCAGTCATGTTTACACTTTGTATTTACACGCAAAACAGTTTTGACCTCATGAGAAGCAGGTTATTGTATACCTGCTGCGGGTCAACTTCCACATCCCGCCACGTCTCACCTCACTGCAAACACCTGGACACTGATGGAAAGAAATCAGTGTTGAGTGTCAGAACTGAAGAAGGAAACTGCTGTGCTTTGATCATTTGAGCATATCATCATCCATCTGCTAAAGCTGTCGATTAAACTTTGCACTCCTGTGAATCCAGACATTTTTGTAGTGTATTTATTTCTCATATTTTTTAATGACATGTTATACCCACATCCTGCCAGCAGGTGGCGATAAACACTCCACATTTGCGTCCAGCTGCATCCTTACAGATGTGAAGGGCGGGAGAAAAATATTAAAAAAGACATCTGTCTCGGGGGCTGATTTAATGATTGACATGCAGGGAGACCAATAGGGAGCACGCCGCCCCTTAATGGGGGCGGGACTAGAACAGAAAACCCTGAACTCTGAGTGGAGGCAACAGCAAAGACCTTAATCAGGATCACACAACAATAATGAATGGAAAGACGTCGGAGCCAAGAAAGTTGAGCAGCACCTAAAAGTAACTGTCGGTCGGCATTTGAAAGTTATCTGTCACAGGGGAAAATCTGCTGTAAGTAATGGATTGGCCACGAAAAACAGAGGCAACTTTCTGGAAGATGAAGCGGCTGTACTCTTTTGAAAGGAAACTACAATAATATACTGTAAACTTAAAAGTGATCAAGAGTAGATGGCATTTAGGGACTAGTGCACTGTCAGCTTTTTTTATACATATATATAAATATCTGCTTTTGGGGAGAAGCGGATTATTCGGATTAATTCGTGAATGAAACTATTGGAATACCTGGGAGATTTCTTTGACTTTTTTTTGCTCGTTTTACTTGGATTACTGTCACTAAAAGAAGCTGCAGCAAGTTTCGAGTCGACGAGAGGATACAGCCACAAAAAATGGGAAATATAGAAAGCGTGGACGGCCAGTCGGAGATGAAGCACCACATCATGCCTCTGAAGGTGCCCATGCCTGACCAAACCGAGCTCGAGGAGAAATTTGCCATTGTTTTGGTAAGCTAGGAAGTAACCTCACTTTAGCCACGGTGTGCTCGAATAACCGAGTAGACAGCTGAATGCATTTTGTTGCTTTAAACTTGCTGAACTGTTTCACATTTACCCGGTGGCGGGTTTATTTTCACTTCAAAGCACTCCATCACAATTAGCGCTTACAGTGGGCGGCCTTCTTCTTTTTCTATATAAAAAGTTTATTTCTTGCCTGTTATTTGTTTGTTTGTTTCGATATTGAACTGAGCGTTTATTCCTGCCTCCCTGTCTTTATGGACCGTCATGATGTATTAAATGAACCGACCCGTGCCGTCACGCCCCTCTCCCTGCTTGTCCCCCTCTCCTGCGGTTCTTTTGTCTCTCCGAAAGTCAGACAAGTCAGCGTTTGGCACAAGTGGCAAATACTGAGCGCAGCATGGCGAGCGCTGTGGTGGTGGTGCTGGTGGTTGGGAAAGAGGTGAAGGGGATTTTATTCTCTTTTTTTTCTCTACAGGATGAAGGACAATTTACTGTATATCCTTGACGGGGAACATCACAGCATTCTGCGTCTGCGTTTATTTAGTTTAGCCCCTCTCGCTGCAGGCGACTCATCTAAAAAACAACATTTTCTGAATTCCCCCAAAACTCCCACACCCGAAGTATCCTCCCCTCCCTTCCCCGTTGCTCCCTCCCTACACCCTCCACATCAGGCCGGAGTGCGCTTTGTAATAATGAGCACACAGTCGACACCCACTTTCCCGTCTATCAGCGGAGTCAAGCAGGGATGACAGGGTGTCTTTTTATGCGTCAAGGGGGCATTTCAGCCTTCAGCACTCACAAAACGGGACTTTACAGCCACTCGCGTGCATAGTCTTTTATTGTTCATATGAAGAAGTGAAGATGAGATGCTGTAATGAAATTTGGGGTTTTGCTTGTGTGTTTTGTTTTTCATTTACGTGGGCGGAAAGTTGTCATCCAGCAGCTCTCTACTTTGACTTGAATACAGTTTAAATTTGGAGATTCCACAAAAAGTCTCAGCATATGTCGTCATTTGTTTTTCTTTTAATTGAATTAAATTTTCATGTAAAGCCTCTTACTGTTAAAAAAAGCGTCTACACTTTATTACGTGTTATTCGGGTTTTTTAAACCCAAAGAACAGAGAGACAGCCAGGGTTTAATGTGCAGGACTTAGTCTGACACGTTCATTTCATGGAGTCTTCTTGTTACTGTGAGATTGCTATTCAGCCATGTCAGACTTAAACATTGTCGTGCATGAATGGTGACAGCCTTCTCATCTAACCTCTCATCTTAACAAGGAAGCTAGTGAGCATGTGCCAGGAAACTTTGACTTTAGATGGGACTACCCGGTTGTGCTGCTCACAAATCATGCCAACATTGAGCCCTTAGAATGTAATATTAAGGGTTCAAAGGAAGAAATGACTTCATTGTGAAGAGTACACAAGCGCAAGGCATTTGGCATTTGGAGCTACTCAGTCAACTGTTATCATAAAAGTACAGTGCTGTGCAAAAGTCTTGAGCCACACCTCATTTTTCTACATTTTGCTTCCAAGGAGTCAGACTTTCTTGTGATCTTTAAAAGTGGTCTCGAGCAACAGTTCTCCAGGCTTTCTGAAGCTCTTTCAAGGTTTTTCTTTGGACATTGGCTGCTTTCTCACCCATTTTCAGTCCCATCCTTCCACCAGACCACTTTCAGAGGAAAGTTTGTTGGGCCACTTAACACTGAGCTGTGAATCATTCAAGCATAAGAAAAGAGCCTAACTCAAAGATTGAACAGTGTTGTGTCCACACATAACAGAAAACTCCGCAAACAATTTTTAAATTCTATCGTTAGGCTTTCTGCTACCAGCAGCCTGTCACAAAACAAAATAATTTGTTCCCATTTCGTTTGTTGAATCTATGATAAATGCCAAAGCTAACACAGTTTCACAGGCAGAAAATAATATTTTTGCATCAACAACCTGCTTTCCAAAGCTATTAGCTGAAAACCTGGCAGAGTGCAGAGTGCCCTTAACAAATTTGTGGAAACTGGACAAGTGCAGGACATAAGAAGAAGTGGAGGCTTAAAAAAATCTCTGTGCAGCATCTGAAAGTCATGTGTTTAAGAAATGGGAAAAAATCCAGCAAAGACCTGACAGGAAAGATGTGCAGCTGACCCTTCAGCTGAATTTTGTAAACTCTATTTTTGCCTTATATGCCATGTTTCCATTTATGTTTGCGCACATTTCAGTGAATCACACTGCACCAATTTCCCATTTTTCTAGAAGGGTGGCGCAACACTTTTGCACATTACTGTAAGAAAATGTTTGAAGGGAACTTTGCTACTGGAATGATCAGGACATGCTTCTTTCCTAACTATTTTAATCGGCGTATTACTCACGGGACTTTTTTAAATTGCCCGTTTGAATACTGTTTCCACCCCCGCTCAGCTCCTTGTGCATCAAACTGAAGCATAATGGCATTCAACGGAAGTTTGAGTAATCCAGAATCTAAAATTCAGATTTAGATTAATTTTTCTTGTCAAACAGTAGCAGCCTGATTTCCCATGGGTGCTTATTTTGTGCTCCTTACTCCACATTTTCAGCTTTACCACACCCAGCTCTGACTTTCAGTTGGTGAAGGCCTTAATTAGCATCAAGCATGAAGCCTGATGTGAGTGAGTGGATCCTTGCAGCATCACTCAAGAACGTCTCCTTCTTGGACCATCCATGTTACTGGACTGAAGCCGTTATTTGCTTGCCAGAGCTACAAGGAGCCACAGAGTAAAGTTCTCATACAAAGATGCTAGTGCAGCAAGAAGACATTCAGCCCCTGCTTTTGAATGCTGTGCTAAATCTGACCTATTATCACACATCATACACTGTACTATGCTGCAAGTGCTGTTATAACAGCCCAGGGCACGGGTCTTTGATGCAAATAATTTCTTTATGAAGTGAGTGCTGGTAAAAAAAAAAAAGACTTCCCCATGTAACTGATAAGTAAAACATCCTAAAAAGAACTTCCAGTCATATTTCCCTTATAAAATGACGGGATTTTTAAAATTTTTTTATCAACACGTCCTGCATAGGAAAAGTCTGTAGTTGTTTGAAAGTGCTGCAACACAAAGTCAGTCCCTGTTATTATGTTCACCCGTGCGGAGCAGATGATTTCTATGCATGGAGCAGTAGACTCAACATTTCAGTTGTGCTTTTGAGTGGGAAAGGTTTTCAGCCTCTCCAGCCCCACCTCTTTCTGGCCCATAATAGCTCCACATTTCCTTTACTTTGTGGGAAAGCGCAATGTTCTTGTGTATGTTAGTATCCTTATCAAACAATGCTTTTCTCTCAGCCCTGCTCTCCACTTGTTGTGAGATAACAGTACATCAATGGCTTCTGATTTTGCGGTTAGAGCGCTTCAGGAAGACGAGCTCATGGCTCGACTGTCTGGGGTGAGAGACCGAGGTGCACTTCCCAAAGTATCATACTGTATGTGCCAAGCATCTGAGACGCTTCACATTGCTCTTTCTAAATTGAGCAGATTTGTTTCTCCAGTATTTGTTTGCAGACGCATAACTGGCTTCATTTCAGCTTCAACTCTCCATAAATGGATATTTTGAGATGGGTAATTTCCCTTCCTCTGGACCACTGTGTTTTCTGTGCTTCATGATGGCATGCTGGTGCAAATGGATGTGTCTACATCTGCATGTTGGGACTGCCCTCGCTCTCTCTCGCGCTCTCTCAGACAGAGCACACAGACATCCCACTGGAATGACAGCAGCCCATAATGATGTCATGGGCTCAGCAGCCTTTGCCAGTGTAGTAATATGCGTGGGCTAATGACTTTACCAGGGTTTCTCTACTGTAGATTGTTGCAGGCGGTGGAGGAGGGGCGAGACCCCTGGGTTGGCTTCGACTACTTCATGTGGTCTGCTAATAAAATGCCTGGGTCAGGTTTAACCAGCCGCATGTGCTAAAGGCATCTTCTCACTCCGTCTCCTCTCTTTTGTCCAGCATCTTTAGAAACCGTTTCAGCTCCATCTTGTGTGGCTGGAAACAGCTGCCTGGTATTTTCTTCCTGTATTTTACAGGGGAAATTGAATTGCAGCCCCGGGTAGTTGTGGTTGGTTTTCTTTACAATGAGAACTGTGTTCCTTCCATGCTGCTACTGGTGCATAACATACCATTAGTTAAGCTTGCGATACAGATCTTTGTAGACCTCACAAACTAGCAAGTGTAAATGCGCAACATCTCAAAGCTGTATAAATATATAAAATTATATCTTGGTCATTGGTAGAATTCTTTTAATAGTTTTGGCTCTTTTTACCCTCTCTTTGTCCTTGGTAACTCTTACTTATCCTTGGTTTTGTGCAATTCCAGATGGATATGGAGCCTCTCATTCGCTCATCTAGTCAGTGTTTCCTACCTTCCTATTCCCCGAACTTACTTGCACTGTGGCTTTGCCCTACACAGTAACTTTCTCCATATGACTCTGTCTTTAAGAAAATAATGTGAGATGAGTGAGTGGCATTTCAAAGCCTGGGATCTTTTAAGGTTCCAGGTTTGAGCACCAATCCACTGCTGGATTGCTGCGGCCTAGCCTAGGCTGAGGCCACAGGAGACCTCAAAGAAGGAAAATTCCCTTTGAACTGGCAGTCTGCCACTGTTCTCGGTTATAATGGCTTTACCAACATCTTTAGACACCGCACACATCTTTAAGAGCTGTTACAGGAGTGGTATAGGATTATTTTCACGTCTTGATTGCACTGGAAACCACCCCAATCCATTCATCTTGCTCTGCTCAGCACGTCTATTAAACGCTGACATCGAGTTGCGTCATGCATGGATGTGCCGTCGCAGTTTTTCTTTCCAGTTCTGATTACTCATGAAAGAGGTCTCAAGATTAAGTGGCAGCAAATGTTGGGAAGCCTAAAGACGGTTTATGTTTGTGTCATTTTTCAGTTGCAGTGAAATGCTGACAATGTGACTCCAGCGCCATGTCTGACATCACTGTTTCTTGATGGTGAAGATCTAAAGGAACGCTGTAGTGTCTGCTGGATGCGACTTAAGGGGAACTAATATATTCAAGCTGTGTGATGTGTTTATCGGACATAAAACCTAAATCATTTTCATTTGTTTGGCTGGTGATTGCAAAATTTTTTTATGTGTATGATATCCCTATACAACATTGCTTCTCTTTTCATAGAGAAAAGCTGCATTCACTGGCTCAGCCACCCACCACTGTGTCCCAGAAAGAGAGGGGTTATGGGAGTTGAGTGCACACTGGTAACTTAGTTTTAGAGCAGCCATGCAGGTAGAGGGGGAGTTCAGCACAAGGCTGTCCACCTGGCTCTCCACACCCTGAGGCTACAGTTCCCCTGTCTGGGCTGGGCTTTATTGGATATCTTAGTACTTCACTGCTTCTCTCCTCATAGTTTTTTGGAAATCAAGGGTTAAGTTACGGCTGAGCAATGTAGCATGTCCACATAGATCAGATCAGACTTTGTAAGGATAAGTTTTGGTCAATTTACTCATTGCTTGCTTGATTAGAACTGGATGGGAAGACCTGCTTCACTTATATCTGTAAACATGAAGCAATAGCTAACAGAATAAGTTTGGTTAGCATAAATACTTTAAAAAGGGCAAATCTAGATTGTTTAAGTAAGTATGCACCGTACTTTGCAAAAGTCTAGAACCACCTCTCTTGTCTTTATATTTTGTTAGGAAATGGGAAATAGGTGCAAACGTTTATTGGGAGGTGTTTAAAAATAAATGGAAATACAGTATATAAGGCAAAAAGAGAGTTTCTGCAATTCTAATGAGCTTGTAAAGTCACTATTTGGGGTGACCAACTTTATTCTTCAACACAGCCTGAAATCTCTCAGGCAGCTTTCTTGTAATTTCTTTAATCAATCTCCAGGAATAGTTCATCAGGCTTTTTGAAGGACATTCAAAGTTCTTCTTTGGATGTTGGCTGCCTTTAATTTTGTTCTCTGTCAAGATGATCCCACACCGCTCCAATACTGTTGAGGTCTGTTCCATTGTGTGTTTTTCTATCCAGGCTTGCATTTACTACACTGGCAGTGTGTTTGGGATTATTGTCATACTCAAAAGTGAAGCTGCTGCTAATCAGGCTCTTTCCAGATGCTATTAAATGTTGGATCAAAATCTGACCATACTTTTCTGTGTTCATAATTTATGTTTTATAATTTGGTTTGGCTGTAAAAGCTCACTGTTGTACAGTGATGATAAATTGACCCAAAAAGTTCAAATTTGATTAGTTTCTCAGTAAGACGCATTGCCACCTCAGCCTTTTCTCCCAGTTTCCCTTCCTTAAGAATAGCTTTGTAACACTTCCACTTCATTATTTGTGATGAGGCTCCAGCAAACAGTAATTGGATCAACTGAAGGTCCATATGCATCTCTCAGGTCTTTGCTGCATTTTTTCCTGTTTCTTAAGGACATGACTTTCAGATACTGTTCATCTGCTCTCGATAGTGTTTTAGGCTTGCCACTTCTTCTTTTGCTCGCCACCTGTCCAGTTTCCTCAGAATTTTTAAGGAAACACTGCACAGCATGCTGAGATGTACCAGGTTCTCAGCTAACACCCTTTTGGGAATCACCTTGTTGGTGCAACAAGCTATTTTATGCCTGTGAAACTGTGTTATCATTGGCACTTTTCATACACTTTTCAAAAGTTTGCTTTTTAGCACCTCCCCATTGTTCACTAAAAACAAACCATAAAAATGAGGTGTTAAAAAATGAGGTCAGGCTTGCTTTTTGATTTATGCCTAGCTAACCTGCTGCTGGCTGTTGCTTTACATTTAGCTAACCCGCTGCTACATTCAAATAATTATACTGCCCCCAAATATCATACTATTCCTTTGAGCCAAAAAAGAAAAAAAAAAGTGTAACAAGTATTTGTTCTTTGTTCATTTATTTTTTATTTTGTGATGTTCTTTTTTGCATTTGTTTGTGTTTTTTTTTTTTTTTTGTATGTTTTCTTTTGGG